>BLSH010213158.1:899907-913690 GCA_018402905.1 Glandirana rugosa | reverse complement strand
TTAGAGTTAAGGGGGAGTAGGGGTTAGGGGGGGGGTAAGGGTTAGGGGAGAGAGAGTAGGGGTTGGGGGGAGGAGGGGTTAGGGGTTGGGGATGAGAGAGAGGGGATTGGGAATGGGGGGGGGATTGGGGATGAGGGGGAATTGAGATTGAGAGAGAGAGGGGGGAGGATGAGAGAGAGGGGTCCATGGCTGCATGCCCCTTTCGCAGGTGCTCGGAGAGGGGGGGGGGCAATCCGCCTGTCCTTCGGCTGCTGTGGAAAGGAGAGGAGGTTTGAGGAATCCAGCCTCTGGGTGGCGCCTCTGCGTCGGGGTTGCTGCACCTGCCGCTCCTCACCTCTCTGGTGGTCAGTGACACACAGTCAGCACTATTCCGGCAGGGCCACGGCTGCCGACAGGCAGGCGAACTACATGGGTAATACATCCACCCATCTATCCAGGCCGGCCTGCACCCTCCCTAGGCTAGGCAGCAGTGCACCCCTAGACTCTGCTGAAACTTTCCCAACTCCTTTACCGTCCCCGGCTAGTGAAAAAGGCTGCTCTTGTACTTCTTCAGTCTCCACAGAACCTGGCCTTTGATAACAGGAGAGAATGTCCCTTGTTGGCGACTGTGTACCCTTTACCTCTGACTCTGGTTCTCGTTTGCCTCTGGCGACAGGAGTGGTCGTCTCTGATGGCAACTGCTTTCCTTCACCTGTGGCAGCAACTTGGTTCTCCGTCCAGCAGAACCCTGGCAACTTGTTTGGGCTCCAGGCCTGAAGCCCCAACCCCACGCTGCTTGCTTCCAACCTGGATAGGCCTCAGACTGCCTAACAGCCAGGTACTCCCGGATAGGCCTCAGGCTTCTGGCCTAGCAGCCAGGAGCTTTTCAACACACATCCACCTAGACAGCCATCATAGTGGCACAGAGCCCCGATCACCTGACCCTTTCCAAATAAATAGACTCTCCCAGCAGGCCAAGGGGCAAGAGACCCCTGCCAATTGGCTGAGACAACCTATCCACCCCTAGTCTAGATTCACTATGCCCTTGTCAATCTAATGCCGCAGGCAACAATGCCACCCAGTGATAGAAGAGAGAAGTGCATCAAACCCAGATTTAGGAAAAGGTCAGTGGATCTCCCTAACAATCAGCCAGGCTGGTTACCACCCAGCAGACTAAATTTGTTAGCAACCTTGCCTAAACACCAGGGTGCTACATAAAACACTGTCTAATGAAAGTGATCTTCATAATGATCTGCCTGCTCTACTAAAATAAAAACATCAGAAAAGCATAAGGATTTGCATGCCTATTTGCTGTGTAACACATATACCATATACCCATCTGTGTATTTATTCATTTCCCCGTATGTCTAATTCAGCTCCCTAATAGGATGGGCCTCTTGCCTCCTTATCTGTTTCACTGCCCCCATTCTGCATTGTAAACAGTGTACAATATGTATATACCATATAAAGTTTCTTAAGGTGTTTGTTCCCCTAAAAAAAAAATGGATCCTGTTGCTTTAAAGCATGTTACACAGCACAGTGTTTGTGCTGTGTAGTTTGTCCCTTTCTATCACCTGAAATACCTGGCTCATCCTGCCTGGTCCCGGCCTCCCCTCTGTAAACTGACCACGGTTCATTATGGCTGCTGCGCCCTGTCAACGTGGTCAGTTTACTTGCTCCCGTCATTCGCAGCTCTCCTCTGTCCTCCTCTGTCCTCTCATCCCTCCCCTCCCTGCCTATCAGCTCCTGTATGTGTGAGCTGCCCCTCCCCTCGCCTCCTGCCGTTATTAATAGTAATTTAACCACTTCAATACCGGGCACTTAGAACACTTTCGTACCAGACCAATTTTCAGCTTTCAGTGCTGTTGCGCTTTGAATGAGAATTGCGCAGTCATGCAACGCTTTACCCAAACACATTTTTTATCATTTTGTTCCCACAAATAGAGCTTTCTTTTGGTGGTATTCAATCACCCCTGCAGTTTTTATTTTTTGCACTACAAATAAAAAAACGAAAATTTTGAAAAAAAAAAAAAAAATCTGTTTCTGTCACAAAACGTTGTAGATAAGTAAATTTTCTCCATCGCTGATTGGCACTGATGAGGCTACACTGACGGGCGCTGATGAGGCAGTACTGATTGGCACTGATGAGGCGGCACTGATGAGGTGGCACTGATGGACACTGATGATGAGGCACATCTATGCAGCAATGATGAGCACTGATTGGCGACACTGATAAGCAGCACTGACGGGCACCGATAAGCGGCACTGATGGGCACTCATAGATGGCATTGATTGGCACTCATAGGCGGCCCTGGGTACTCATAGGTGGCACTGGTAGGCACTGCTAGGTGGCACTGGTGATGCACTGGTATGCACTGATTGGGGCACTGGTGGGCAGATGCACTGATAGGGGCCCATTCCCTAGTCTTCTAGGGTGGCATCTGAAGGTGGCACTGAGTGCCATACATATTGGGCACTGTGCCCCTTACCTGGTGGTCTCCCTGTTGGTCCTGATCGGCTCCTTGGTGGTCCTGGGTGGGCACATCCCTGGTGGTTCTTGGGCAGGCTCCCTGGTGGTCTAGGGTGGTGATCCTAGGGGGGGCTGTGCTAATAAACCATCAGCATAAACCCCCCCTGTCAGGAGAGCAGCCGATCGGCTCTCCACTGCTCAGATCTGCAGACCCGAGTACAGGAAAAGCCGATAAATGGCTTTCCTGTTTACACTGTGCCCAGCCGTGATTGGTCACAGCTGATCACATGGTAAAGTGCTTCTGATGGAAGCACTTTACCAAGATCGGTAATGTGGGGGGTCAGACTGACTCCCCACACCACCGATTGCCACGATGCGCGCCCCCCCAGGCACGCACCGGCATGTTATCTTGAGGACGTCATATGACGCCCAGTCAGGACAACTGAACCACTTCCCGACCCTCATTCTGAATACGGCGGTCGGGAAGTGGTTAAACTTTTTAAAAAAATGTACTGACAGCCCCTCTCTTGTACCCAGCTATAACATGCAGTGTAAGTGCTTGTGGAAAACAAAGTGTCTAAATACCATTTTTGCAGATATCTTCAGGCCGGTCATGTGACTCCTGGACACTCTCCTACTCCAATCCAGGGCTACAGCGGTATTATAGCAAAAAGTAAAAAATATTGTTCTTTTTTCAAAATTGTCGCTCTTTTTTTGTTTATAGCGCAAAAAATAAAACCCACAGAGGTGATCAAATACCACCAAAAGAAATCTCTATTTGTGGGGAAAAAAAGGACATCAATTTTGTTTGGGTACAATGTTGCATGTCTGCGCAATTGTTATTCAAAGAGTGACAGCACTGAAACCTGAAAATTGGTCTGGGCAGGAGGAGGGTTTAAGTGCCCAGTAAGCAAGTAGTTAAAGTTTAAACCACGCCCTTTTTTGCTACACCTACAAATGAATATCCCACCTCCTAATTATAATAAGACTATGCCTACAGACAAAAAAGTGTCCCTATACATTTTTTTACAATGTTGGCAGCTATGGAGGAGGTAAGTGTAACATGTTTGTTATTTATTTTAAAACAAGACTTTACAATCACTTTAAAGTGGATGTAAACCCGAAAAAAATTTTTTAATTAATAATCCTGCCTGGTAGAGTATAACATGTCATATCATCTGTGCCCAGTCTTGCCACAAAGAGTTAATCCAACTGTGAGTAATAAGCTTATATTTTTTCAGGAAGAAAAAGTCTGACTTAGGCTGCTTTCACACTGGAGCGTTTTACAGACGTTATTTAGCTAAAAATAGCGCCTGTAAAGCGCCTCAAAAGTCCGCCCCAATCCACCCCAATGTGAAAGCCCTGAGTGCTTTCACACTGGGGCGGTGCGCTAGCAGGACGTTACAAAAAGTCCTGCAAGCAGCATCTTTGGGGCGGTGATATAATGCTCCTCTACCGCCCCTGCCATTGAAATGCATGGCAAGCGCTGCCAAAGCGGCTGCACACCGCCTCGGTAGCGCTGAGCGCCGGCACTTTTAACCCCTTTTTAACTCCTTGTGGGGGGTTAAAAGCTTGGTGCTCCCGCCCGTATAGCGAAGCCCTATCGCTGGTAAAACTCTGCTAAACTAGCGGGGTTTTACCACGACCGCGGGTACCGCTTCAGTGTGAAAGTAGCCTAACAGGGAAATACACAGTCATTCCGTCCCTTGCTCTGTGAGTGACAAGCAATTTGCTTATCTCCTTCACACAGCAGAGAGAGTTTTACACTCCCCCTACCTCCCTCCCTCCTCCTCAATGTCTCAGTATAGAGGTGGGTGGGGAGGCTTGTGACATCACAACTCCACACACCAAACTCCAGCAAACACAGACACCCTCTGATTTCAGAGTTTTACAGAGCTGCTAGTGCTTACAGTAAGGACATTTGCAAGGTAAGGATAGATGCAGGATATATGTATATATACATTAATACTGTGTCATTAGTTTATACTGGGTGGGTGGTGGGTTTACATCCGCTTTAAGTCATTAAGCAAAAACAGTCTGCTCTATGGACTATGGATTAATGAATGGCGAGTGCCATTTAATTTTGTCAGTTTCAACTTATTTTCTATCTATCTATCTATCTATCTATCTATCTATCTATCTATCTATCTATCTATCTATCTATCTATCTATCTAATCCAGTGTTTCTCAACCTTTATTCAGTCAAGGCACCCTTTAAAATTATAGACAATCTGGAGGCACCCTCCAAAATCATGGACAGGCTTGAACCGCCCCATTCTAAAATATAAAAAATATTCTGATAGTTTTACATAATGCAGCATCATCAACACATGTTGGACACCCAACATTAGAGGTGATTTATTGTTCCAAAGCAAATAAACTTTAGCAAACTGGTACTGACTAGTATCCCTATGTTTCTCTTCTCCCTCAGTTTTCCTCCATCACTTAGCTAATGAGAACCCAAAGCTGATGGAGAGAGGCAGGGAAGGGTCAAACAAGGATGATTTGTAGGCAACTGACATCCGCCTTTTCAAGTGATGATGCCATTGGTCTTTAGGAGGTTGGCAGCTAGAAGGTTATAATGGTGTACAATGAAAACTTGTGACTCTGTGTAACTAAAGTCCATGTTTCATTCACCCATTGGCTTTTATCCAATTTGAGGGCAATTTTTAGTCATTTTGCCAAGGCATCCCTGAAGAAACCTCAAGGCTGAATTGAAAAAGGTTGGTCTAATCTGCAATATATCAGGGGCAACAACCTCCAGAGCATGGTTTACTAGAGAGCGCCCTCCAGTGGCAGCGTGTTAAAGGTTTTTTTTAACCTTTTATTGGCACTCACAGCATGCAGACACGTCATTTAACTGTTTCATCAATGCAGTAGGTAGGGAGCAGATAAAGAGCTATTAATGTATGAGTGGGTCTTAGCTCCAATCTTAAAGCACGCAGAGAATAGCAGCAGTCTTGGTTCCACATTACATCAATAATATCCATTTTGCTTACCTATTCAGGGAAAAATGGATTTTGTTATTATAAGTTACATCCGAATACAATTGATACAGTACAAAGCATACAAAGGATATATTTTTAGAAAATTGCATTTGTTATCTCAGGGTACAGTTCTATTACAGCTTTTATTTCTGACATATCTATACTCATCTTGCAGGCTTCTCCTGAAATATATGAGAAATGATTTTATGCCGGGGAAAAACAGGATGCTGCTCATAACACAGCGATAAGCTCTGAATAACAAAACCGTTTATGCTAATATATAAAGACTTGGCAACATTTGGGTAAGAGTTAGACAATGTTAAAGTGGCATGTGCAGGAAGTTGGGGATAAAGTAGAGAGTGCGGCTGGTTTATATATACAGTTGTGCTCATAAGTTTACATACCCTGGCAGAATTTATGATTTCTTGGCCATTTTTTAGAGAACATTTCTTTCACTCATGATTAGTGATGGCTGAAGCCATTTATTATCAATCAACTGTGTTTACTCTTTTTAACCACTTACCAACCAAGCCTGTTTTTTGGGTTCAGTGGTTACAAGTTAAAAACATGTTTTTTTGCTGTAAAATTACTTAGAACCCCCAAACATTATATATATATTTTTTCTAACACCCTAGAGAATAAAATGGTAGTCATTGCAAAATTTTATGTCACACCATATTTGCACAGCGGTCTTCCAAGCGTGCTTTTTTTAAAATAAATTAATTTTTTTTAGTTAAAAAATAAGATAACAGTAAAGTTAGGCCATTTTTTTCCATATTGTGAAAGATAATGTCATGCAGAGTAAAATGATACCCAACATGTCATGCTTCAAAATTGCGTCCGCTCGCGGAATGGCGACAAACTTTGCAACTTAAAAATCTCCATTGGCGATGTTTAAAAAATTCTACAGGTTAGCAGTTTTGTGTTACAGAGGAGATCTAGTGCTAGAATTGTTGCTCTCGCTCTAACGATCGCAGCGATACCTCACATATGTGGTTTGCACACCGTTTTCATATGTGGGCGGGACTTACGTATGCGTATGCTTCTGCACGCGAGCTCGCAAGGATGGGGCGCTTTAAATTTTTTTTTTTTAATTATTTATTTTGCTTTTTACTTTTTATTTTTACACTGTTCCTTTTAAGAAAAAAAAATATCACTTTTATTCCTATTACAACAAATGTAAACATTTCTTGTAATAGAAAAAAGCATGACAGGTCCTCTTAAATATGAGATCTGGGGCCAAAAAGTCCTCAAATCTCATATTTACACTAAAATGGAAAAAAAAAATTTTTGAAAACAATGACAGCAAAAAAAAAAAAAGGGGCCCTTTAAGACCGTTGGGCGGAGATGACTTCTGACGTCATTTCCGCCCCGCCATGTTATGGAGCCGAGTGAGCGGCTTCATCTGCTCAGTCGGCCCACAGACACTGGGGGGAGAGGATACGATCATCTCCGCCGCTAAGTCCGGTCCGGGTCCGGTAAGCGGCGGAGATGACCCGAAAACGGTGGGGGGGCACCTCTCCCACCGCTGATAAAAGTTATCTTGCGGCAAATCCGCCGCTAAGACCACTTTTATCCTCTTCAGAATCTCCTGAAGAAAAAAACGGTATCTGAATGGTGCCTGCAGCTGCAGGCACCATTCAGATATCACCACTGAAACCCAAGGATGTATATATACGCCCTTGGTCGTCAAGTGGTTAAATCATAATGACAATAGAAACTACCCAAATGACCCTGATCAAAAGTTTACATACGATAGGGAGAATTTCGTTCCCCTGGGGGGATTATGCGGTGCTGTGAAATTGATCAAAACCAATGAAGTTTTTTGAATAAAACAATAAATCTTTATTTTGACAATGTAATAATCAATTAGTTATACACAAATAATAAAATCAAAGTGTTCCAAATATTACATGGAAGGAGCACAGCCACATATTCTACTGGCTTCAGTCAGCTGTTATCCCAACCGGTTTCACCCCCATGGGCTTCTTCAGGGGATTATGCTGACCTCCAAGCTCCAAATCGGTGGGGTCTAGCATACACAACCGCCAAGGTACGGATAGCCTCGTCCCAGCTTGGTGGCAACTGCAGGTGATGCAGAAGGTCCTGGCTATATATGTTAACACAACGGTTGTGATAGCAGATATATATACCGAATATCATTGGGGACGCCACGCCAAAAAGATAGTCAAAGATGAAGTTTATGAGAAACCTATTTTGATGCCGATGCAATCCTGGGGGAATGTTATAAAGTTCATAGGCTTTTTATCAAACCCAGGGTTTCGCCTCAGAACCAAGATCAGATAATAAACAATGACATGTGCGTGGAGATGATTCTCCGCTGCATAGAGTCTGGTGGTGGCGTGTAGTATATCAGGGCGTCCCCAATCGCCTGCAATCACCGCATCAAAATAGGTTTCTCATAAACTTCATCTTTGACTATCTTTTTGGCGTGGCGTCCCCAATGATATTCTGCATCACCTGCAGTTGCCACCAAGCTGGGACGAGGCTATCAGTAGAATATGTGGCTGTGCTCCTTCCATGTAATATTTGGAACACTTTGATTTTATTATTTGTGTATAACTAATTGATTATTACATTGTCAAAATAAAGATTTATTGTTTTATTCAAAAAACTTCATTGGTTTTGATCAATTTCACAGCACCGCATAATCCCCCCAGGGGAACGAAATTCTCCCTATTCTATTGACATTTGGGATGAGGTGCCATAAAATATTTAGGCCATATGCCAAACTGATCAAGGAGACATCGAAATAACCGAAAAGTTTACATACCCCAGTTCTTAGTACCGTGTATTACCCCCTTTAACATCAATGACAGCTTGAAGTCTTTTGTGGTATTTGTGGATGAGGCTCTTTATCTTCTCAGATGGTAAAGCCGCTCATTCCTCTTGGCAAAAAGCCTCCAGTTCCTGGAAATTCTTGGGTTGTTTTGCATGAACTGCACTTTTGAGATCTCCCCAGAGTGGCTCAATGATATTGAGATCAGGAGACTGAGATGGCCAATCCAGAACCTTCACTTTATTCTGCTGTAGCCAATGACAGGTCAACTTGGCCTTGTGTTTTGGATCATCGTCATGTGATGAATGCAAATGTTCCTCCAGTATTATTTGATAACATACTGCATTCATCTTTCCATCACTTCTGACCAAATAACCTGTGCCTTTGTAGCTCACACATCCCCACAACATCAGCGATCCCCCTCCGTGTTTCACAGGCCTTGATGACTCCTCTCCAAATGTAACATTTATGGTTGTGGCCAAAAAG
This sequence comes from Glandirana rugosa, assembly GCA_018402905.1. NCBI lineage: Eukaryota > Metazoa > Chordata > Amphibia > Anura > Ranidae > Glandirana > Glandirana rugosa. The sequence continues at coordinate 904,968 of BLSH010213158.1, read as the reverse complement.
CTCAATTTTGGTCTCATCACTCCAAATTACTTTGTGGCAGAAGGTTTGAGGCTTGTCTCTGTGCTGTTTGGCGTATTGTAAGCGGCATTTATAGCATTTGCGCAGTAATGGCTTTCTTCTGGTGACTCAACCATGCAGCCCATCTTTCTTCAAGTGCCTCCTTATTGTGCATCTTGAAACAGCCACACCACATGTTTTCAGAGAGTCCTGAAGTTATTTGTGGGTTTTTCTTTGCATCCCGAACAATTTTCCTGGCAGTTGTAGCTGAAATTTTAGTTGGTCTACCTGACCGTGATTTGTTTGCAACAGAACCCCTCATTTTCCTTTTCTTGATTAGAGTTTGAACACTGCTGATTGGCATTCTCAATTCCTTGGATTTTTTTTTTATATCTCTTTCCTGTTTTATACAGTCCAACTACTTTTTCCCGCAGATCCTTTGACAATTCTTTTTCTTTCCCCATGACTCAGAATCCAGAAACACTGCAGCACTGGATGAAAGATGCAAGGGTCTGTCAGGAGTTCAGAAACTCATTGACCTTTTCCACACACACTAATTACAAGCAAACCGATCACAGGTGAGGATGGTTACCTTTAATATCCATTCAAACCCCTTTGTGTCAATTTTTGTGCATCTTATCAGGCCAAAATCACCAGGGTATGTAAACTTTTGATCAGGGTCATTTGGGTAGTTTCTGTTGTCATTATGATTTAAAAAGAGTAAACACAGTTGATTGATAATAAATGGCTTCAGCCAAACACTAACCATGAGTAAAAAACATTTTTTTTTATCATTCATATTCTCTGAAAAATGGCCAAGAAATCTTAAATTCTGCCAGGGTATGTAAACTTATGAGCACAACCGTATATATATAGGTTCCTTAAGTTTCTGCACTTTTTTAAAACTCTTTTTATTAAAGGGTAACTCCACTTTTGTGGGGAAAAAAATAGCAAATAAAGAAAAAATAATATAGCGCATGTAATTGCGATACAAGTCATATTGTAATTGAATGTCATTAAAAATGACCTTTCCTTTTGAGTCTGCAGCCACTGCAATTTCCTGAGAATGCATTGCAATATGGCTACCTGGAGTTGTTCTGTACACAGCGTGTGTACTGACCACTCCCCATAAACATCATTTCCTGCTTGTGTGATTGGCTCACCAATTTTCCCAGAAGTCTGCACAAAGATACAAGTCAGATTTCAGGCATCCCCTGCAACAAAAATGTAACTTTTGGAGAGATACTTTCAATAGGAACACGTCTAAAGGAATGCAGGCCCAGCAGATTTCCTCATTAGTGCCCTGCAGCTGCACACCTGACAGTTAATTATGAAACCACTCCCATTAGACCCACTCAGAGGCACAGAGGAACAAACATTGATTTCTTCAGAATAACAAAAGGTAGGAATTTGCAACAAAGTTTGTTATAATCCTTGCAATGTACATAGATCACCCAGAGGGAAATGTTTTTTACTCAACAAAAGTGGAGTTAAGCTTTAAGAATTTCAAAAACAAATTAAATCACTTTTCTACATAGTCACCTTCCTTTGCGATGCATTTTTCCCAGCGTCTTACCAACTCTCAGATACGACCAATTACTACTCCTCCTGCCCTCACTGCTTGCAGCGAAAATATAAAAGTGTGGAAACTTTTTGAAGACCCCTTGTATATACACCACTCACCGGCCACTTTATTAGGTACATCTTGCTGATACTGGATTGGACCCCCTTTTGCCTTCAGAACTGCCTTCCCTCAGAAAACTGCACATCCATAATACAAATCTCCCTTTCCACCACATCCCAAAGGTGCTCTATTGGATTGAGATCTGGTGACTGTGGAGGCCATTGGAGTGCAGTGACCTCATTGTCCAGTGGTGAGATGATTGGAGCTTTGTGACATGGTGCATTATCCTGCTGGAAGGAGCCATCAGAAGATGGGGACACTGCAGTCATAAAGGGATGGACATGGTCAGCAACAAGACTCAGGTAGGCTGTGGCATTTAAACGATGCTCAATTGGTACTAAGGAGCCCAAAGTGTGCCAAGAAAATATCCCCCACACCATTACACCACCACCACCAGCCTGAACCGTTGATACAAGGCAGGGTGGATCCATGCTTTCATGTTGTTTACATCAAATTCTGACCCCACCATCTGAATGTCGCAGCTAAATTCCAGACTTATCAGACCAGGCAACGTTTTTCCAATCTTCTTATTGTTCAATTTTGGTGATCCTGTGCGAATCGTAGCCTCAGTTTCCTGTTCTTAGCTGACAGAAGTGGCACCCGGTGTGGTCTTCTGCTTCTGTAGCCCATCTGCTTTGAGGTTCGATGTGTTGTGCATTCAGAGATGGTATTTCACATACTTTAGTTGTAACGAGTGGTTATTTAAGTTACTGTTGCCTTTCTATCTCTCCAACCAGTCTTCCCATTCTCCTCTGACCTCTGACATCGAGAAGGCATTTTTAGTCTACACAACTGGATATTCTCTCTTTTTTCCACCATTCTCTGTAAACCCTAGAGATGGTTGTGCGTGAAAATCACAGAAGATCAGCAGTTTTTGAAATACTCATACTCAATGCCACGTTCAAAGTCACTTAAATCCCCTTTTTTTTCTATTCTGATGCTTAGTTTGAACTTCAGCAAGTCGTCTTCACCACATCTAGATGCCTAAATGCATTGAGTTGCTGCCATGTGATTGGCTGATTAGCAATTTTTGTTACCAAGCAATTGAATAGGTGCACCTAATAAAGTCGCCGGTGAGTGCATACAGCATCTCACAAAAGTGAGTACACCCCTCACATTTTTGTAAATATTTTATTCTATCTTTTCATGTGACAACACTGAAGAAATGACACTTTGCTCAAAAGTGAGTACACCCCTAAGTAAAAATGTCCAAATTGGGCCCAAAGTGTCAATATTCTGTGTGGCCGCCATTATTTTCCAGCATTGCCTTAACCCTCTTGGGCATGGAGTTTCGCCAGAGCTTCAAAGGTTGCCACTGGAGTCCTCTTCCACTCCTCCATGATGACATCACGGAGCTGGTGGATGTTAGAGACCTTGCGCTCCTCCACCATCCGTTTGAGGATGACCCACAGATGCCCAATAGGGTTTAGGTCTGGAGACATGCTTGGCCAGTCCATCACCTTTACTCTCAGCTTTTTTAGCAAGGCAGTGGTCGTCACGGAGTAGGGTTGCCACATCATCCTTTTAATCCAGGACACATTAATTAACGTGGTAATTAAACTCACTTGATGCCTTATCTGCATTAAATTAGCCTCAGAACCTGTGTAATTCATATGTGTCCTGGATTAAAGGGATGATGTGGCAACCCTATCTTGGTGGTGTGTTTGGGGTTGTTATCATGTTGGAATACTACTCTGTGGCCCAGTCTCCGAAGGGAGGGGATCATGCTCTGCTTCAGTATATTGGCATTCATGGTTCCCTCAATGAACTGTAGCTCCTCAGTGCCGGCAGCACTCATGCAGCCCCAGACCATGACACTCCCAGGACCATGCTTGACTGTAGGCAAGACACACTTGAATTTGTATTTCTCACCTGGTTGCTGCCACACACGCTTGACACCATATCAACCAAATAAGTTTATCTTGGTCTCATCAGACCACAGGACATGGTTCCAGTAATCCATGTCCTTAGTCTAGTTGTCTTCAGCAAACTGTTTGCGGGCTTTCTTTTGCATCATCTTTAGAAGGGGCTTCCTTCTGGGACGACACCCATGCAGACCAATTTGATGCAGTGTGTGGCGTATGGTCTGAGCACTGACAAGATGACCCCCCACCCCTTCAACCTCTGCAGCAATGCTGGCAGCACTCATACGTCTATTTTCCAAAGACAACCTCTGGATATGACGCTGAGCACGTGCACTCAACTTCTTTGGTCGACCATGGCAGGGCCTGTCTTGAGTGGAACCTGTCCTGTTAAACCACTGTATGGACTTGGCCACTGTGCTGCAGCTCAGTTTTAGGGTCTTGGCAATCTTCTTATAGCCTAGGCCAGGGGGTAGGGAACCTGCGGCTCTCCAGCTGTTGTAGAACTACATTTCCCATCATGCTTCTGGGAGTAATTGTATTCATCAGCCTTGCAATGCCTCATGGGAAATGTAGTTCTACAACCGCTGGAGAGCCGCAGGTTCCCTACCCCTGGCCTAGGCCATCTTTATGTAGAGCAACAATTCTTTTTTTCAGATCCTCAGAGAGTTCTTTGCCATGAGGTGCCATGTTGAACTTCCAGTGACCAGTATGAGAGAGTGAGAGCGATAACACCAAATTTAAGACAAACAAATACTTGGGGGGCACACCCTAGCAATGCATTACATTAAAGATGGTGCTGCCATAAGACCATACAAACAGAACAACATATTACAGCACACACATACAAAAATGATATTGAACTCCTGCAAGGCTATTTAAAAGTACCTAAACATATAAAGCAAAAATGCTAAATTATGGGTATTTGGTGACACTATATTGCCATAAAGTGCTTAAGCACTTGGGATAAAGTGACGCAGTAGTGGGCTTAGGCAATTTATGGCCCTATAGTGTGACCAAATCCCCATATTTTTGATTTATATGTCTAGGTATTTTTAAATAGCCTTGCATGAGTTCAATGTCATTTTTGTATGTGTGCACTGTAATATGTTGTTTCCAGTGTGGTATACCGGTATTTCACGAATTTGGGTAATGACACAGTTTCATGGGGTAAAAGTCACCCAGGTTGTGATTGGTATCTTACTTTCTAGGACAGAGTATTGGTACCCTCTTTATGTGAGGAGAAATAACCATTTGATTTCCTGAGGAGGATATTGAGTCCACCTGTGACTAATCTCCATTACTACCCCCCACCTCACGAGGTCGGGTTCCCTAGACCAGTCCTGGGTATATTGTCCGTTTGTGTATGACCCCCCGTGTGGGATTGTTACGTAATGTAATTTCTACCAAGACGATATTCTGGTATGTTTCTTTTGTTGTATAATGTCACGTGTGTATGTTTTTACTGTAACTTGAGTACGTTCCGATAAATTTTTATGGATCTGTATATTTAGTTTT
>BLSH010213158.1:883713-896742 GCA_018402905.1 Glandirana rugosa | reverse complement strand
CCCAACTTTTTCCGGCCATACGTCCTGCCGACAGGTTATGGATACAGTAAACCCTGTGGAAGTTGTATATACTTTCTCTTACGGTCTTCTCGGGGTCGTAGAACCTGTCCATCGTAGTCCCGCAGCGGGGTTAAATTTGTCAAAGACTCCTCATGCCATACTAGACACGTAGTGATAATCAAATAACATCTTGCACTAGACATTTACATCTCTTTTTGTATTTACTTCCGCATTGTTTTTAATATACGTTTTTTACTTACGACAGTAATGTACATAATGGTCTTATGTTATGAAAACCCTTGAAATATTGTACGATGTAACAACAGTGGACATGCACCTACGATGACAATTTTAGACCCCTCCATGATTTCTAAGTGGGAGAACTTGCAAAATAGCAGGGTGTTCAAATACTTATTTTCCTCACTGTATATACTAATGCTCCTAATGTTCCTGCAAATACAGATGGCCATGATAATTACCAGACAATGTAGCATGTTATAAAGTTCCCAAAAGTATTGTATTCTGGTAATACATGTAATGACAGCATTCATTTTTTGCATATAATTTTTGTTACGCCTTCATTTATGTTTTTCTCTACATTTACAGATCACGTTCTACAATAAACTAATAGTGATGCACAGATCATACCGTACTCCTCAGAAACTGTTTAAATTGGGGCGACGCCCTGATGCTACCTGTCCAAGATGCTGGGGCTCTTCTGGCATTCTCTTTCATATATGTTGAAGGTGTCCCAAATGACATAGGTATTGGACAGCCGTCCTGCATACCGGCCTTTTTCAACCCTGGGGTGCCTTGAAGTTTCTTCAGGGGTGCCTTGGCAAAATGCCTAAAAACTGATAAAAAATTGTATACAAGCAGCAGGTGGATGAAGCCTTCCTTTTCATTACACAAAGCCACAGATTTTCATTATGCGCCATTACAACTTTCTAGACACTGGCATCCTAACAACCAATGATGTCATCAGTTGATAAGGAGGATTTCTGTTGCCTCCACAGCATCCTTGTTTTACTCTACTGTGCCCCTCTCCATCAGCACTGGGGTGACAGCTGACTGATGGAGAGAAATTGAGGGAGAAGAGAAACATTTGAATACATGTCAGTGTCGGTGAGCAAAAGTGTATTTGTTTTGGAAGAATACATCACTTCTAGCATTGGGAATCCTATGTTTGGATGTTGTTACATTATGTAAAGCTATTAGAATAGTTTTTGACATTTTAGAATGGGGTACGTTGAGACTGCCCATAATTTAAAGGGGGCCTTGAGATTCTCTATAATTCTAAAGTGTGCCTTGACTGAAAAAAGGTTGAGAGACACTGCTCCATACCATAAACTCTGTCTTAAAATGATACTTTTTGTTGGACCCCATATTCTGCTTGCTAGGCTACATGGATGAAGAAATTATACCATCCACCATACAGATCCGAGTGCTCCAATGCCTTTTCTAAGCATGTAAACGTATTGCCCAGAGGTGGTTAGCACCCCCACTGCCTACCCACTCAGATTGCCTAAAGGTACGATAGTGATGAAAAATGTTATCTATACCAAGCGGGGATGTCCTAGGAAATTTGATCAATTATAGGATCACTGGTTGAACACACAGCACCTAGATTCCGATATGTTGTATAGGCTACTTGCATGATTCAGGAAGTCTGACTATTATTCTTTGAATTTACAAGCTGTAAGTGATCTCATATTTCTCAGGGCTATACTTACCTACAGCCTCTTACAGGGGGACAATGGTGCCTTATATGGAGAGTAAACTAACTGAAAATATGTAAAGTGGAGGTTATGTAATAAATCTTGTTTGAGGTACGACAATGATAGAAATGACTCAAGTCAACAGGTTGCATTGACAATTGTTTATTGAATGACGTTACTCTACAAAAAATTGTAATTGGCCTTATTGTAACACATTACCCTCTGTACTGTTTGAGAGTCCATTGGGTACACTAGCATCTTTTTACTTTGTATTGGTGATTGTTTTGTTTTAGGTTTGGCTTTCGCAATGTTCAAGGAACCAGGGGGAGGTTGGGAGTGTCAGTGGGAAAGGGTTTTGTTTTTTATGTATGTAATATAAACGTTCAAGAAAAATATCTAACTTTGAAAGTAATAGAGACAGGGTTGTGACAAAATATAACATTTTCATCTCTGCATGGAAAAAAATTGTAGCTAGGAATGTTCAAATTCAATGTACCATTTGCAAGCCAAATACCTTGTAATACAAGGCTGGATAACAGCAATTCCTGTCTATAGTCAGTTTTAAAGTAAAATTAAGCTCAAGAAATGAGCTAAAAATGCCTAAGCAGTACCATGAAAAATGTAACTTTGGACTTAAAATCCTCCATGAAAATAGCAGTGCACTCACTGTGCCTGGAGTCTCATTGCTGCAGTGTGGGATCATCTAAGGCACTGCTGCCTCTGACTACTAATCTCATTAGTGTGAGATTTACTAAAGTCACTACCTTAAAGCTCACTCTTCCGCTTGCTAAAAAGGAAATTGTACATGAAGACGTTTGGTAGAAGGATCTCCTTGCTTCTACTACGTCATTTATTCTCTGGATCTGTGCTTTCTGAATCTTTTCTGCTGCTTATCGATTATTCCTCCACCAGCCACCAGATCACAATTTATGAAGAACGGCAGCTTAGACACGAAGAAGAAAATCCCAGCTCCTCTAGCAAGATGGGCTAAAATAGAGACTAGTACAGAACAAGGCATGCTAAACCAGTAATGGGGAAAAGATTTCCCGCAGGGAGGCCACAAGCGATATTGGTGACTAGTCCTTTGCCCACAGTTTTGGCACAACTTCCACAGTTCAGATCCTCTTTAAAGTGAACCTGTCAGCAGATTTTAATTGCAAATCCAAACACACCATTTTAAAATTAAAAAGCTGTTCATGTGGACATTTGGATTCAATTAAAGGATTTGAACAGTGGATACTACTTAAGACTTAATTTTTTTCTCCAACTAATCCTAAAACTCGAATTTAAAGCACCCTCAAAAACCTTGTTTGTTTGACTTTATTGGTACCAGAGAGGACAGACACATCAATATGGAGATTGACGCTTTTCACATCCATAAGCTTCTTCAGGACCTTTATATCTTGATAGAAAAGAAAATTAGCCTAACAGAATAAACACATGAAATAAATATGTGACTCCAATAATATAACAACATATTTAACAACAAATACTGTCATCTGTGTCACTTACACATAGCTTTTTGAGAACCCGGCAAGATGACGGTGATACAATGTAATCAACAGGGCACTCTCCTCTAGTATATAAATTTGGCCCCACTTTCATCATTTGGCGTTAATCAGAGACCCCTTGAAGTAAGTGAAATTTTGGTTGGGAGCTGGTTTCCACCCATGCTTACCTTTGCCTCTGTCCTTACATACGCCCCCTTCGTATTTGTTCTTTCTCTGCAGAAGATTTAGATACCTGCTATCCTTATGACCAAGCACCACCCATGAATTATCGTAAGGCTGCCAAGTTGACCACAGTTACTGTTTTGACACCCACCATTTATCACTGTCTTTTTGTCAGGTTCTTTAAAAGCACACGTAAGTGACACAGATGACAGTATATGTTGTTAAATATGGATAAATATGTTGTTATATTATTAGAGTCACATATTTATTTAGTGTGTTTTTTCAGTTAGGCCAATTTTCATTTCTACCAAGATATAAAGAACCTGAAGGAGCTTATGGATGTGAAACACTTTAACCTCTTTCAGCAAAGATAATTGTGTACTGTTAAAATATATGGTTTACACTCCTTTAAAGGGGATCTCATTCCCATGCGGTTTTTAACTATAATTTTAAGCTTTTTAGTAAAAATTGATATATTTTACATATTGATGTGTCTCTGGCACCAATAAAGTCCAACATACAAGGTTTTTCAAGGGTGCAATAATAATGGATGTGGTATACCAAAAATAGTCAATGCGTTTTTTCTATATTTGTAGAATTCAAAGCAATATTAAACCGAAAAACTGAAATTCTTGTGGGGCTGCACTAGCTTTATTTTTTTAGACTTTGTTTCCTTTATATACACCTAGTGATCTGGCCACCAAAACCCACTACACACGTACTGAAATTCACTCGGTTCACCAAGAACCGGCCAACTTTCAGTACATATTTAGTACCACTGATCGTTGCCTGTTCAACAGAAGCTGGTCTAAGACTATTGATTAAATTATTCATGGGTTTTTTTCTATACAATCTCATCCTTTAGAATTTAAAGCTGAACTTCACTCTCTCAATCAACATTGACTATTTTTAGCATTAGTAAATAGATAGGAAAGTTTACCATATTTACTTGTTTTAAACTTTTTTTAGTGCTGTCTGTGCCCCCATTAGGGAGATTCACCCTCTCTATTTGTTCTGTCTACCATTATCATTGAAAGTGAAAGTAAAAGAAAATCCCACATTTTGGGCTGTCCCCAGAAAAGTAATAGTAATCTTCCAATGAGGACACTAGTTCTAGTGACCTGGGGGTCCCCAAGAAATTCCCTTAATTTGTGGGGATTTCCTCTCGCTTCCTGTTTGGCTATGGGACAAGAATTGAAGGGAAATCTCCACAATGGGACACATATAGCAAATACTTACTCTATTCAAAATGAAAAAAATGTTTTACCTATAGTTTTACTTTAATGAGGGTACTAAAGTAACAATAGTTCAATAGTTACTTGTTCAGATGTAAATAATGAGAAATCTGTAGAAAATTCAACTGTGGTGATCAAACATTTAACAAATCATATTTTCAAGTCCACGAAGTAGCATAACCAAAGAGAAAGCAAAAACTAGCAGACTTTACTGGTACCAGAGAGAAACGGGCAGACATTGTAGCAAAAAGGGAAGTATTTATTACAAAATATGATTAAAAAACATCCTAAGAACATGAAAACAGTGCTCAGATTGGATGATACAAGCCATACAGTCAACTACAACAGTAGATCTTTGTTAAGTACTCCAAAAGGTTGATGCATTTCACATCTAACTGCTTCCTTGGGACCTCATTTTCTTGATAGCAAAGAATGTTGGCCTATCCAAAAGAAAAAGAACACAAACATCAATATTTAACATATAGCAGGGAATCATAATTTATGCAAACATACTGTGCCCACCAGCCCAACTTACATGTCACCCCCAGAGTACAAATTCAGGGATGGTGGTTCTATGCCCAGTGCAAAGCAAGTGCCCACGACAGTATGGCCAAAATGGCACACAACAGTAGCCCTATGCAAAAAGTGCAAGGGTAGGTAAACAAGATAGCACCCAATAAAGAAGTAGGCATTCCTGTGCAGTACACAGCAGAGATCCAGGTCTTCCAACCTATGACTGTCCCAAAACAACTAGTGATGAGAAAAATGTCCAACCATATTATATTTAAAACCTGTCCCCTGCTGAGTCAGACCTATAGCTCATACTCCCTGCTGATTTAAGGGCCCTAGTTTAGGAGAGAATGCATAGCTCCCAACTGTCTCTGATTTTGAGGGCTGTCCCTGATTTGGAACAAAGTCCCTCTGTCCCTCTGTCCCCCTCATTTGTCCCTCATTTTGGTCAGATTTATATAGTTGCACTTAAAATTAACTTTTTATCTTTCAAAAAGTGTTTCCCAGTGCTAAGCCTTTCATCCAATTTCTAAATGGTTGCATTTGTAAATTTCAAAAGTCAGTATAAAGGAATAGTAGTGGTAAAAAAAAACACTTGTGGGTTTAACTAATCTTTTTTTTAGGATAATTCTCCTTTAAGGGGCGTGGCAGGGGTGTGCCCTATGCCTACATACTTTTGCTAATAGGTGTCCCTTGTTCCCACCTTTAAAAACGTTGGGAGGTTCGGAGAAGGTGTCACACATCTGCAGAGAGACAGCTGATTCCAAACAGCAATGGTCCTTCTCTACAGTATGCTGGCAGAACAAAGGCTTTTCTACTCAGACTATGGGTGCATTCTAAAGAAAACAAATTGTAAAACTGACCATAGACATATAGATTCGTTTTGTTCAGCCTGCAGGCTAAGAAAAAGAAATCCAACAGATTCCCCCATCTACACAAACAGCACGGATGGACGAATCCCACCTGCCAGATGGAGTGCAGGGCAATAACACGCACAGTCCAGTGCGATTGAAAAACTTGTATTGGAATAATGCAAAGACAGATCTCAATAAAAAGACAACCCAAGCCAGGAACACTGAAGTATCCAGCAATGTGTAGAGAGCAGGTTTCAGCTGAACTGACAGCCCCTGTTAGAAGGGTGCAACCTGGCTGTCTTTTGCCCAAATGGGAAGAAGTCCAGAGAAGTTATGAGCCCTACGCCTTCCTTTTTCTACAGGCACCTTTCCCTACCACTAGTTCTGTCTCTACAAGTCAGGGTACCTGTCCCTACTCTACCCACACACAAAATTTGTGCCAAGCCTGGGAGCCAGGGCCTTAAACAGGCTCTGCCTGACCCAAGATGGCTGCTGGAGTCACAAGGGGTGGCAGCATCCAATTGGTTTGCTTCTCCAGTGACCCAGGAAATCATAGAGGAACCATGTTGCTCTTGACCTCCTCTCCAACTGCGGTGCTGCTGCGGAAGAGTGCCACCTGCAGTGGAGAAAGTAGACTGCACCTGCCTACAAGAATATTGTATTTGAAAGCTGCCATTGCCGGCTGTCAGAATATTAGAATTGTGCTCGCATCAGAGTGCTTGCAGGTGCTACTCTGCCAACATTTTTCGACAGGCTTCTTCAGCATAAGTCAATTGAACAAGCCAGGCTGACAGGAGTTGGCTGAAATTTGAGCAGTGTATGGCCAGCTTAGGAATAATAAAATGGCAATTAAACACATAGGTGGTTTGAGCCGCACAAGTAAAAATAATAAAATAATGGTATAAAGTGAATTAAATAAAAGGAGATATATAAAAACGTTTTCAGAGGGACCCAAAACTGAGATAATATGTATCAGGCAGATCAATGAGAGTGAAGTGATATGTATAAAAGCATATCTTTCATTTAAAAAAAAAAAAAGTTCAACCTCAGCTCCAAGACCTTAACTGAATCTGAGAAACTTGTCTTAGACCAAGAAACCCCCCCAAGAAACTTGAACAAATTTGAAACCTATATGGACGTACACAAATACATCCGTAAGGTGAACATAAAAAGATATCTTACTACCAATCCCATCACTAGGGACCAGGACATGTCCTCTTGCTTTGTTCACTCAGGACTGAGGAATGCTTCTCTCTTTAACCCCCCAGGTTCTTTGGCCCCATCCATGAAAGTGTTCAGGGATGTGGTCCTTAGGGATCTTGACTTGAATTTAGGAAGGTTAGATTAAAAAGGAATCTCCAAGAAGGTCTTGATTCTCTTTCTGACAATAAAGATCTCGTTATTCATCCAGCAGACAAGGGGGAGGTATAGTGGTTCTGGACAGAGAGTGCTATCTGGCAGCAATGCATAGGATTCATGATGACCGAACCACTTACAAAATCCTGGATAAAGACCCCAAAAATACCTTTATAAAACAACATGAAAACATCATCCAAAGTGGTTTAAGACAGGGGATTCTTACTAAGAATGAGGGTCTATTCTTGGTACCTAAGGCCCCCAAAACCCCTGTGATCTATTACCTACCGAAGGTACACAAGGACCCTGTTTGCCCCCCGGGTCATCCTATTGTCAGTGGTATCAACTCCTTGACTTCCCAGGTGGACAAATACATAGATCATTTCCTGCAACCTTTGGTAAGGTCCATGCCTTCCTTCCTTAAAGATTCAAGGAACGTTATTAATCTCCTATCCGATTATACCACCACAGAGGGATTGTGGATGGTTATCGCGGACGTCACCTCGCTGTATACCATCATTCCTCATTCCCTAGGTATAGGTGCGGTAAGGTATTATCTCGAGCGTGACTCGGGGTTGCCTCAGGAACAAGTGGCATTTATTTTGGAATTGCTGGAGTTTGCCGCATCATATAATTACTTCTGGTTCAACCATAAGTTTTGTAGCCAAGTGAAGGGGGTGGCTATGGGGGCAAAATATGCCCCCAGTTTGACCAATCTCTTTATGGCCCAGTGGGAAGAGGACGCCGTCTATGCCCAGAGAGCACCTCAATTAGTCCCCTGGGCAAGGTACATCGTGACCATTCAGGTTTGGTTGAGTGATGGTGACCATTCAGGTTTGGTTGAGTTCTTTGAGGCCTTGAACTCCAATAATAGAGGCATCAAGCTCTCATATGTAGCTAGCCAAACTTAGATACATTTCCTGGACCTAACGATTAGAGTTGATGGAGATAGATTTGTCACGTCTACCTTCTTTAAATTGACCGTCAGGAACTCCTTTATACACCTCACCAGTTGCCACTATGATCCATGGCTTAAAGGAGTGCCTAAGAGTCAATGAGACTCAGACAAAATTGCTCAGATCGCGATGAGTTTCTAACTCAAGCAGGAGTCTTAACACAGAGATTCCTTGAGAAAGGATATAATTTGGACACTCTGAACTCAACTAAAGGAGTGGTCTACCTCTTACAATGCCCCTATGGGCTACAGTATGTAGGGAGGACCAAGCGCCCACTACAAGTCAGACTGAACTAGCACATTACTAATATCCTCACAAGATTTAAGAACCATTCAGTAGCTAAACACTATCGTGAGTACATGATAGGGACCCCTCCAATACTCTATTTATAGGGATTGATAAATTTGAACCCCATTGGAGGGAGAGTTCCCTTGTGAGAGAAATTTCAAAGCTTGAAATGTCATGGATTCACAGGATTAAATGCTATGCCCCCTTTGGCTTCAATATCGATGTAGATGTGAATGTATTCATTGATAATTCTCAATTTAGGCTGTTATTTACCATTTGTATATATTCTCCTGGTCTGTCTAGTTTCTTGAATGCTGGAATAGGCGGATACCCTATTGCCCCGACCTATCCCCTCTCCCTCCCCCCCTCCTATATAAGAGGGGTTGGGACAGAGGTAAGTAGGTTTTTGCTTTTTGCGTTCCTTGCCTTTAATGAGACCTAGTTGGATATTTTTACCTCTTACTGGGTGGTTCCATCTTTCCTAAATTATGTCAGACATTGACAACTTATAAGTTATTAGGCTTTCAGCCATAAAATCATTTCACCCACCCCCCCTTTTTTCCACGCCTTTATATATTTTTGTTTTTCTAGTAAACATGACTCTTGGCCTAGGTTTTTTTAGTCATGTGGACTATTCCACCCCAATGAATATTCGAGAAACCTCTGTTCCATACCGGATGGAGATAGTTTGGGGTGCATCCTCTGGGAGAAGGTCTGGGTTGACATCCGGCCGTATCTCCCAGGTAGAGATACATACATCCCATTGGGGCTTGATGGCCACTTTTTGGTCACGTTTATCCTGTGTGACCACTGGTTTATTACATTTGTTTCATTAAAAATATGATGGCTGGCTTCTGATCATGCTTATCCATCACAAGTTCATTATCCTTACCCCTTTTATAATTTTTTGCAGTCATGTGACTATACCGGCTTTAGGTGTGTCCTTCGCAGCGGGAGGAACACAGTTAGTTTAAGATATATTTCATTCCTTTTTTATGCACATATCACGTTCACTCATATGGATATGTGGCGTGACCTTAGAATATAATGCCACCCACTCATCTAATATTGTCAATTTAAATATTTATTTTTTCTTTAATTTTTATTACACAATTTATTTTCACTATACATTAGGGGTGCCAGACATTAGAGGTTGAGATCTCAGTTTTTATAGTCACCCACTTATTTAATATTGTGTGATTATTTTTATTTATTCTTTCATCCCATTCACTTCATTTTCATTTTAGCCAGCCATCATTTTCTGGTGAGAGGGTATAATCACTATTGTCCACTTGAAGGAGTCACGTTCATTGCCCCAAGGTCTTGGAGAGGATATGGGCATACTTTTTCTGTTTGTCCTTCATCCCATGGGGCTAATTTTTGTCCGTTCCTAATTTTTATATATTTTGACATGCAGTTTGACGATTTATTTTCCACTTTGTTTCAAACATTCAATATTCCTTTATAAGGTGTGGGCTATTTTTCCCCTTTCCAAAATGGTGGGTGCACCGCCTTTCCGGCATCCGGGATTCGAGGGTGAAATACCCTATAAAGGGCAGTGAGTCAGCGGCGCGTCCTATCCCTGTGAAGACGTCCATTTTGCGACGAAACGTACCTCGGGAGGACGCGCTGACCTCACTGCTTTCGGAGAAAACACACATGGCCGGCCTGATTTTGTACATGTGTAGACCACCTGCATTGCTGTAAGTGCGTTTTTTTATATGTATTAAAAAATGTATTAAAAAATTATCACACTATTGGAGGCCTCTTGTTTTACATATCTGACCCCATTCGGACGGAGCCTGCTCCGTTCAGGCACTTGGGTGACATCCACTGTACCCTGTGGCAGGTTCCTGTCAAGCGATCCTTTGGGGCACCCTCCATCCTTGGTGTTGTGATCCCTTCACATCCATTGGTCCCCTAAACTGAGTGGAGCCAGTTTTCTGGGCACCTAAAGAGGAGTCTCTATCCACCCTAATACCGTTACCCAGGCTGGGTGATAAGCCAAAGCGCTTTTTGCGCTTACGTCCGGTAAGCTGCCATTCCATCTGGTGGAGGATTTTACACTATTGTTTTAATCTACAATCACTTGATGTGTTTCACTCATCTAAGACTACATCTGTTTATCCAAATTTCTTCAACTGTTGCACTTTATATACTTCCCATCACCATTTTGGGTGCTGCGCACACCAAAGAAGTTTCCCCCTCTTTTATTTTATTTTTTTTGCATGTAATGTCATCTACAGGACTATTTCGTGTGATTTTTTTCATTGAAAGAAACGGTTTTTACTTCTTTTTTTTTAATGAAAGATATGCTTTTATACATATAACTTCATTCTCATTGATCTACCTTATACATATTATCTCAGTTTTGGGTCCCTCTGAATTTTTTTTTATATATCTTCTTTTATTTAATTCATTTTACCATTATTTTATTATTTTTTCTCGTGCTACTCAAACCGTCTATGTGTTTAATTGTCATTCTAGTTAAATAACTAGTGTGTTACGAGCGCAGCCTTTTTTTTTAATTTTATGTTGTTATGCCTGGTTGTGGTTTTTAGGTTGCAGCTGAGTACTTTTAAATATTCTTTTTAGGCATTAGCGCGGTATTGTCTTTGCATTCCCAGTTTAGGAATAATGTCCCACCGATACAAGTAATTTTTTATTTTTTTATTTTACAGTATATAATACCAAACCATTCCAAGGTCTCCACTTTTGAAGTGGCGTTTAACTCATAACTTAGTATCAGAATCTTCCTAATGTTACATGGAAATATTTTCATTTTGAAATAATAATCCCATAATATTAAAGTAATAACTTGAGAAAAACATGTTCCTTTGCCTCTTTTATACAAATTAGATTCACTTTTGATATCTGCTCCTTATTTATTTGTTTCTTGTACAATATTACAGCGAGAAGGTATAAATGCAGAAGAGGAAATGAATAAATACAGTTTTTGCTTGAAAACCATTTATCTATGTCTAAAAAATGAAACAACAGTCAGATAAAGCCACAGAGAAAAGATGAAATCACAGCTTCATATAGCTTGGCAGAAGGTGTAGGAAATAAGCGAGAGCTTACGTCATGTACGTTCTACAAAGATTCTTTAAGACCAGGCTTTTTCTGGCACTTTTTGTTTAAATCAGTATTTTTTGCTAGAAAATTACTTATAACCCCCAAACATTATAAAGTTTTTTTTAGCAGAGACGCTAGCAGTGGCGGGTGTTCATGCAGGGTGCAGGGGCGCCACCCCTTAATCCACGCGCCCGGCCCCCAATCTACATGCAGGGCACTGGACACATGTATTTTAATGGGGTTTTTTTTTTGAAGCACGATTAGAGCCTGAGGCTCTAATTGGCTTCAAAAAGGGTGGGGTAGGGGCACAGAGCACTGCGACCGGAGCCCACTTACTTGTGTGACATTATCAAATTATTATTCCCTAATGTCTTCCTGGTTCTCCTCCCGGCCAATCAGGAAGAGGGTCCTGAGACCCGATTGGCCAGAAGTCTTAGGACTCCCGACCAATCGGGTCTCAGGACCCAATTCCTGTTTGGCTGGGAGGAAAAGCAAAGGCCCCGGCTCTTCCCTCCGCAAGCTGCAGGCCATGTGCAGTGAGGAGCAGCAGGTGCAGGGGCAGGAACAGCCTCTTCCAGGAGCCCTACCCCGGATCCAGCAGTGCACCAACACCACCACCTTGTCATCGGCTTCCTCCCGCACCTCTAATGCAGCCACTGGATGCAACCCAGATTGACAGCTAAGGATAAGGTAAGGCAAAATAATTGCCACCTTCATTTGATCGATCGATCGAGCACCGGGGGGGGGGGTAGCGCAAGTGAGGTGGCTAGTATTGTTTGACGCTCCCCAAAAAAAATTGAGCACCAGCCACCACTGGACCCTAGGGAATAAAATGGCAATCAATGCAATTTTTATGTTACACGTTATTTGCGCAGCGGTTTTTCACATGCATTTTTTTTTTTGGGCCTATCTGGAAAGCACGGAGCTTTCTGACTAGTGCAGGGAAGCCAGTGAGACATGCAAAACTCATAGAGCAGCTATTTGAGGCCTTTCATAAACCAGCAGAAGTTGCCATCTTGAAGGTAAAAGGGCATGCGGAAACGGCGAACCAGACGGTTTCGTAAAGGAGACCGACAGTACAGTAAAGGGGAACGTACGGGAAAATGGAAGTTCTACCGTTGAAGACGACCAAATACTTTCCGGAGTTTATCGACGAGATACTCAAAACGTACAGAGTGACCGAAGGGACGTGATCAGTCTTTCGAGGCACGAAAGGTCTATCCGGGTTTTTTTTTTTACGTACACTTTTTGGCGACGCGTTTATTGCACATTGTATTTTTAACGTAACTAACGGTAAAATAAGGGATCCCAGGTCACCACCGACCACGAGTTAAAAAAAACCCCTCGCAGTTTGTTATGATCGG
>BLSH010213158.1:872922-883703 GCA_018402905.1 Glandirana rugosa | reverse complement strand
ATACAAAATATCGTCTTTTATTTTTTATAACAAAAAAAAAGTTTTAAAAGCGAGAAATAAACAAATATCGCGTTTTTTATTTTTTTGCGTCTCCTTAGTTTATGGTGGTTTTCTTTCTAGATAAACACCCTTTTTTTTCCGTAATTAAAATAAACCCATGTCGCAACGTACTGACGCGTTAACAGTCAATTTCGTTGCGTCACGAACGTTTTTTACCGGACCAGTATTTCCCTCCATTTGGAAGGCCTCGACTTCACCAATTTCACATACGAAAGGTTTTTTTTTACGTAAACTTTTTGGCGACGCGTTTATTGCACATTGTATTTTTAACGTAACTAGCGGTAAAATAAGGGATCCCAGGTCACCACCGACCACGAGTTAAAAAAAACCCCCCGCAGTTTGTTATGGTAGCGCGAGGGAGGTGGCTAGTATTGTTTGACGCCCCCCAAAAAAAATTGAGCACCAGCCACCACTGGACCCTAGGGAATAAAATGGCGATCAATGCAATTTTTATGTTACACGTTATTTGCGCAGCGGTTTTTCAAATGCATTTTTTTTTGGAAAGCATACACTTTAACCACTTCAGCTCCGGA
This sequence comes from Glandirana rugosa, assembly GCA_018402905.1. NCBI lineage: Eukaryota > Metazoa > Chordata > Amphibia > Anura > Ranidae > Glandirana > Glandirana rugosa. Next base: position 883,110 of record BLSH010213158.1, on the reverse strand, counting down.
AGGTTTACCTCCCTTTATGACCAGGCCATTTTTTGCAAGCACTGCGTTGCTTTAACTGACAATTGCGCAGTCATGCAACGCTGTACCCAAATAAAATTAATGCCTTTTTTTTCCCACAAATAGATCTTTCTTTTGGTGGTATTTGATTCCTCTGCGTTTTTTTATTTTTTGCGCTATAAACAAATAAAGAGCGAAAATTTTGAAAAAAAAACAATATTTTTTATTTTCTGCTATAAAACATATCTAATAATATTTTTTTAAAAATCCAATTTCTTCATCACTTTAGACCAATATGTATTCTGCTACATGTTATTTGTAAAAAGAATCCCAGTAAGCATATATTGATTGGTTTGCGCTAAAGTTATAGCGCCTACAAACTATGGGATATTTTTATGGAGTTTTTATCTACTTTTTTTTACTAGTAATGGCGACAATCGTCAACTTATAGTGGGACTGCGACATTGCGGCAGGCAAATGGGACACTAAGTGACACTTTTGGGGACCAGTGACACTAATACAGTGATCAGTGCTAAAAAATATGCTCTGTCATTGTACTAATGACACTGGCAGGGAAGGGGTTAACATCAGGGGCGATGAAAGGGTTAAATGTGTTCCCTGGGAGTGCTTTCTAACTGTGTGTGGGGGGGGATTTTAACAGTGGGAAGACAGAGACCCGTGTTCCTGCTTAGCAGAAACACAGTATCTCTGTCTTCCCTACTAACAGAACAGTGATTTGCCTTGTCCTCAGACCCGGAAGTAAAAAATCATGTACCTGTATGTACTAAATGTACGCTGGGCAGTCGGAAAAAAGGTAATATATTTAAAAAAGCAAAACACAATAGTTACCCCAATTTTTTTGTAAAATGTGAAAGATGATGTTACTCTGAGTAAATAGATACCTAACATGTCACTTTAAAATTGTGCACGCTCATGGAATGGTGACAAACTATGGCACTTAAAAATCTCCATAGGCGATGCTTTAAACGCCTTTACAGGTTACCAGTTTAGAGTTACAGAGGAAGTCTAGTGCTAGAATTATTGTTCTCGCTCTAACATTCGTGGCAATACCTCGCATGTGTGGGGCGAACACTGTTTACATATGCATGCACGTTTGCTTCTACGTGCAAGCATGGAGGGGAGGGGCACTTTAATTTTTTTTTCTAATTTATTTTACTTTTAATTTTTACAATCACTTTAAGTTTGCATTTACTACCTGATATGGTGTCTGTTTTCTTTTACTATTTGGTACTAAGTATTATCTTTAGTGAATTCCTGTGATGTATGTTTGTACACTCAACCTTGTGTGTCAGAGGGTATGAGGTTCTTGAGAAGGCCAAGGCCAAGCACAGAGGATCTTACATCTACACATGCAGGGTGGATGGAGGAATACCCCTGCCAGGCTCTGCACTCCCCCAAAGAACCTTGTCCCTATGTTGACGGGGACAAGGGCCTCTTCCCCACAACCCTGGTATATGGTTGTGGGGGGTATGCAGGTGGGGGGGCTTATCAAAATCTGGCCACCCCATGTGAATGAGTATGGGGTACATACTACCCCTACTCATTTACCAAAAAAATTGTAGTGCAGGGGTAGAGCCCCAAAAAGCCGCCCATGTTGAGGGCTTGTGGCCTGGTATGTTTCGGGAGGGGGGGTGGGGGTTGTCGTTTGTCCTCCCCATTGGCTGACCTGTCAGGCTGCATGCTCAGATAAGGGTCTGGTATGGATTTCGGTGGGGACCCCACGGCATTTTTTTTCATATTTTTTCATTGCCGGCACTCACAGGTCACACCCAAATTACATCTATATCATGCAGGTGCGACTTTCATGTGACTTTTGAGAGGTTTACATTGAGGTCTATGGACCTCAAATCGCATGGGAGTCGGACCAAGGTAGTGCAGAAACTACCTTGAAGTTGCTGCGAGTCGCACGGATATGAATCGTTATCATAGGGAAACATGGGGTGCGACTTGTCATGCAACTTTGGGGTCCACATATGTGAATGGAGCCTCAAACACAACTAAAAAAATGAGAACACAGAGGTAAAAGATAACAGCTGGAAAATATATTAAAGCTAATTAACTCTAATTAATAACATGGGATGTAACATTTAATTAGTACTCCAAACAGATCCTAATACCGCACTCAAATATAAATGAAAGTGCACTGTTTACGGCGAAAACTACTGGGAGTGTGCCAAAAGGAAGACCAGGGGGCTTAGGCAGATAGCGGGATTTCATATCATCTGGAAATGACCTTTAATTGTTTCTGTGCCAAGAATATAAATATTAAAACTCAGCTCAATAAACGCTCAGCATCCAGCTTTATTTCTACACAAGCACAAAAAATAATGACGGTAATAGATTGAGGTCATCTACTCATAAACGAGGGGGAAAAAATCTGAATTGATTGATTTCTCTCTAGCCATTTATTAAAATATAAATAAATAAATAAACACTTTATTATCAGAAAGGTTCACAAAATTGTAAAACCCAGCCACAGATCAGCCTCTAATGATATTCATATCACACAAGAGGAAAAAACATTTTATCACCATAAAAATAAACCTCAGATAGGTTATCCGCTTTATAGCGTCACAAATTATTTTGTCAGAACATCTCAGCACTGTGCATTTATTACCAGCATTACTGGCTGGAGAGAACACATTACAGCATTTGCAAAGGACTTGTCTTCTTTCCGGAGGGATTCGGTACATGCTTCCCTGGCAGAATCGGCTTGTTTGGGAGGAAGAGTCACCAATGCGCTTAATTAATTTGTACCACGCTGAACTATGATTCTGTTTACTGTAGGTACATAGTGGAGAATGTGTTGTGAAGGCTGGATGGGCATACTGCTGTGCAGTCTATGCTGATGCACAACATGTCCCAATAAATGAGACAATAGTCAGAATTTAAGGTAGGGAAGGTTCCACCCAAAACTGATCATCTGGGCACTTCATCATAAAAAACAAACTCAATACACAACATGAAGCACAACATGTCCTAGAGGGTGAAACAGACACAGTGAATCAGAGTTTAAGATAGAGAAGGATCCACCCAAAGCTGATCTTCTGGGCACTTCTTCATAAAGACCAAACGTAATACACAACATGAAGCACAACATGTCCCTAAAGGTGAAAAAGACACAGTGGATCAGAGTTCAAGCTAGAGAAGGATTTACCCAAAGCTGATCTTCTGGACACTTCTTCATAAAGACCAAACGTAATACACAACATGAAGCACAACATGTCCCTAAAGGTGAAAGAGACACAGTGGATCAGAGTTCAAGCTAGAGAAGGATCCACCCAAAGCTGATCTTCTGGACACTTCTTCATAAAGACCAAGCCCAATACACTACATGATGCACAACATGTCCCAAAAAGGGAGGCGGTAGTCAGAATTTAAGGTAGGGAATGTTCCACCCAAAGATGATCATCTGGGCACTTCTTTATAAAAACCAAACCCAATACATAACATGAAGCACAACATGTTCCTAAAAGGTGAAAGAGACACAGTGGATCAGAGTTCAAGATAGAGAAGGATCCACCCAAAGCTGATCTTCTGGACACTTCTTCATAAAGACCAAATGTAATACACAACATGAAGCACAACATGTCCCTAAAGGTGAAAGAGACACAGTGGATCAGAGTTCAAGATAGAGAAGGATCCACCCAAAGCTGATCATCTGGGCACTTCTCCATAAAGACCAAGCCCAATACTCTACATGATGCACAACATGTCCCAAAAAGGGAGGCGGTAGTCAGAATTTAAGGTAGGGAATGTTCCACCCAAAGCTGATCATCTGGCCACTTCTTTATAAAAACCAAACCCAATACACAACATGAAGCACAACATGTCCCTAAAGGTGAAAGAGACACAGTGGATCAGAGTTTAAGATAGAGAAGGATCCACCCAAAGCTGATCATCTGGGCACTTCTCCATAAAGACCAAGCCCAATACACAAAATGAAGTACAACATGTCCCAGAAGGTGAAAGAGACACAGTGGGTCAGATTTCAAGATACAGAAGGATCCATCCAAAGATGTTCTTCTGGGCACTTTTTCATAAGGACCAAACCCAGCAGGATTAACCACTTTAGGTCCACTCTATATCAGTTTTATTGCTACAGGGAGGCAGGCACCTGGTCGCCGGATCACGTATATACAGTATCTACAGTATTTTTTTCAGACCCTCAGAGAGTTCTTTGTCATGAGGTGCCATGTTGAACTTCCAGTGACCAGTATGAGAGAGTGAGAGCGATAACACCTAAATTAACACACCTGCTCCCCATTCACATCGGAGACCTTGTAACACTAACGAGTCACATGACACCGGGGAGGGAAAATGGCAATTTCAACATTTTAACTTAGGGGTGTACTCACTTTTGTTGCTAGCGGTTTAGACATTAATGGCTGTGTGTTGAGTTATTTTGAGGGGACAGCTAATTTACACAGTTATACAAGCTGTACACTCACTACTTTACATTGTAGCAAAGTGTCATTTCTTCAGTGTTGTCACATGAAAAGATAGAATAAAATATTTACAAAAATACTGTAGAGGACAATAGCCCCCATCAGCTTACTCTGGCCGGGTCATGGGAAAGCAAACGTAAATATACTCCTGTGACCCACAAGAGAAGTATAGCCAAAAGCTTCTCTTTTAAGACAATGTCCACCTTTCACCATGGTTACCAATCACTGCAGTACCCTGGCACGCTTTGTGTAGTACATTTTGTTTACCTCAGAGAAAACTTCATCTACTATGAAAGGGGTAGTTGGCTGCTTTCAATATGAGGTGCAAATTATATACTGCATTAAGACCCCTTTCACACTGTAGAGCTGTGCCGTTAGCACTAAAGCGCCGCTCGTTTTTGTGCCACTTTAGCTGTGTTTTAGTGGCACTTTTCGGTCACTAGCGGGCGGTTTTTATGTTTAAAAACAAAAGGTAAAAAGTGGAGTTCCACCCTATTAAAAGTCAGCAGCTACCAAAAGGGTAGCTGCTGACTTTTAACAATCGGCCACTCACCTGTCCCTCGCTCCAGCGATGGGACCTGTGACATGTCCCAGAAGATCGCCGGGTGGGAGGGAGGGAAGGTGAACTTCCTTTCGGCTCCTCGGTGCCAGGGGAGGAAGTGGACCTGGCACCACGGTCCGCCCCCCCAATTATGGCATGTCAGGGGGTCACCTCCCCTTAAAGTGGAAGTTCCACTTTTGGGTGGAACTCCGCTTTGGAAGCACTGACCATTCAGTGCAATGGGCAGGGGCGTTTTGGGAGTGCTAAATACATCGCTTCCAACCTGCCCCAAAGATGCTGCTTGCAGGACTTTTCCTAACGTCCCGCAAGCGCACTGCCCCAGTGTAAAAGCACTCACTGCACAGAATGGGAGGCAGTATGCAGGTGCTTTCTAGAGGCTATGTCAAGCATTAAAACGCCTGAAAACTGCCTCAGTGTAAAGGGGGTCTAAAAGTGAGCCTAGGAAATGTCACCATGCAACATCTTTACAGAGTGCACTTATTTTAAGAGAGACACTAATATTGTAAGGTGCGTCCAGTGGGAAGCATGCAGTATAGTTACATGGTTACAAAGAGGAGTGTATAAAGGGCACGAAGGTGCCCACATGCAGTAAAAAAAAAGCTTTTAAAATTTAGTTTACTTCAAAAAAACAACTGATGACAGTGGAAAACCAAGGAACAGCCTCACAATAAGAAATTATTAGTCTATGTTATTATGAAGACTTGAAAAAAACCTCTCTATTTTATTTTTAATTTTTAGTACAATGAAATCATTAATAATAAAAAAAAGATTTTGAACAAACAATATTGTAGACTATTTTTATTGTTACTATATTGCTTGTTAGATTTGAGAGGCTTTTAAGCTCAAGTATTTGTACAAATGAAATGTCATCCTATATTAAAGTAATTATATTAACCAGACTGTAAACCCATGATTGAGGAGCTAATGTCTTTATATGGAATGGAAAATTACATTTGAACTGATTAACCCTTGTGTTGTGTTGTTAAAATGGAAAAAAAAGAAAAAATATATTATATTATATTATATATACAATATCTCACAAAAGTGAGTACACCCCTCTCATTTTTGTAAATATTTTATTCTATCTTTTCATGTGACAACACTGAAGAAATGACACTTTGCTACAATGTAAAGTAGTGAGTGTACAGCTTGTATAACAGTGTAAATTTGCTGTCCCTTCAAAATAACTCAACACACCGCCATTAATGTCTAAACCGCTGGCAACAAAAGTGAGTACACTTCTAAGCGAAAATGTCCAAATTGGGCCCGAAGAGTCAATATTTTGTGTGGCCATCATTATTTTCCAGCACTGCCTTAACCCTCTTGGGCATGGAGTTCACCAGAGCTTCACAGGTTCCCACTGGAGTCCTCTTCCAATCCTCCATGATGACATCACGGAGCTGGTGGATGTTAGAGACCTTGTGCTCCTCCACCTTCCGTTTGAGTATGCCCCACAGATGCTCAATAGGGTTTAGGTCTGGAGACATGCTTGGCCAGTCCATCACCTTTACCCTCAGTTTCTTTAGCAAGGCAGCGGTCATCTAGGAGGTGTGTTTGGCGTCGTTATCATGTTGGAATACTACCCTGTGGCCCAGTTTCTGAAGGGAGGAGATCATGCTCTGCTTCAGTATGTCACAGTACATGTTGGCATTCATGGTTCTCTCAATGAAATGTAGCTCCCCAGTGCTGGCTGCACTCATGCAGTCCCAGACCATGACAGTCCCACCACCATGCTTGACTGTAGGCAAGACACACTTGTTTTTGTACTCCTCAGCTGGTTGCGGCCGCATACGCTTGACACCATCTAAACCAAATAAGTTTATCTTGGTCTCATCAGACGACAGGACATGGTTCCAGTAATCCATGTCCTTAGTCTGCTTGTCTTCAGCAAACTGTTTGCAGGCTTTCTTGTGCATCATCTTTAGAAGAGGCTTCCTTCTGGTATGACAGCCATGCAGACCAATTTGATGCAGTGTGCAGTATATGGTCTGAGCACTGACAGGGGCTGTCCCCCCATCCCTTCAACCTCTGCAGCAATGCGCCTATTTCCTAAAGACAGCCTCTCGATATGACACTGAGCATGTGCACTCAACTTCTTTGGTCGACCATGGCGAGGTCTGTTCTGAGTGGAATCTGTCCTGTTAAACCAATGTATGGTCCTGGCCACCATGCTGCAGCTCAGTTTCAGGGTCTTGGCAATCTTATAGAATAGGCCATCTTTATGTAGACTGATACAAAAACAAAATAATGGGTATATCAAAAGGTCCACCATATCATTACATAAGGCTAATGTGCCACTCATCAGTGTTGATGTAGTCACCGTAACCAAACCAAATAGCACAAGAAGAGAGATACCTCTGTGGTAGTCACAGAGGAAAGGGGTTACTTTTGGTGACGGAAGGGCACTAATTAGACATTATCTTAGTTTAAAATTCATCTTTAGGCTTCATGCACATGGGATGCTTTTTCAACCTCCACTGAACGATTTTTTTGAAAGCTAGAAGCCGTCTGTTTTGCCGCGTTTTGCATGACGCGTTTAGAATGGAAACACCTGTAAACAAAATGCTCCTAGACGTGAGTTACCGCGTTTAGGCGAGTTAAGCAGCGTTTACAAGCTGTTTGGCGTTTCAAATGCCTCTGAACTTGCGTCTGAACCCATTTTTTTTCGTTCCAAAAAAAGCCTCTAAACTCAACTGCCTGGAAACTACCTTAAACGACTCTGTGTAAATGTACTGATAAGATAACATTAAATGATTTCAGGGGCAGCTGGAAAAAACGTCCAAATGCCCCTGAATGTCTGTTTATCAGCCTCAGTGTGCATGAGGCCTAACACTAAGGAGTCACATGACACCAGGGAGGGAAATGGCTGATTGGGCCCAATTTGGACATTTTCACTTAGGGGTGTACTCACTTTTGTTGCCAGCGGTTTAGACATTAATGGCTGTGTGTTAAGTTATTTTGAGGGGACAGCAAATTTGCACTGTTATACAAGCTGTACACTCACTACTTTACATTGTAGCAAAGTGTCATTTCTTCAGTGTTGTCACATGAAAAGATATAATAAAATATTTACAAAAATGTGAGAGGTGTACTTACTTTTATTGCCAGTGGTTTAGACATTAATGGCTGTGTGTTGAGTTATTTTGAGGGGACAGCAAATTTACACTGTTATACAAGCTGTACACTCACTACTTTACATTGCAGCAAAGTGTAATTTCTTCAGTGTTGTCACATGAAAAGATATATTAAAATATTTACAAAAATTGGAGGGGTGTACTCACTTTTATGAGATACTGTATATATATATATATGAGTCTTTTTGGGAAAGATGCAACAAGTTTTTCACACCTGGATTTGGGGATCCTCTGCCATTCCTCCTTGCAGATCCTCTCCAGTCCTGTCAGGTTGGATGGTGAACGTTGGTGGAAAGCCATTTTTAGGTCTCTCCAGAGATGCTCAATTGGGTTTAAGTCAGGGCTCTGGCTGGGCCATTCAAGAACAGTCACGGAGTTGTTGTGAAGCCACTCCTTCGTTATTTTAGCTGTGTGCTTAGGGTCATTGTCTTGTTGGAAGGTAAACCTTCGTCCCAGTCTGAGGTCCTGAGCACTCTGGAGAAGGTTTTCATCCAGGATATCCCTGTACTTGGCCGCATTCATCTTTCCCTCAATTGCAACCAGTCGTCCTGTCCCTGCAGCTGAAAAACACCCCCACAGCATGATGCTGCCACCACCATGCTTCACTGTTGGGACTGTATTGGACAGGTGATGAGCAGTTCCTGGTTTTCTCCACACACATCGCTTAGAATTAAGGCCAATAAGTTCTATCTTGGTCTCATCAGACCAGAGAATCTTATTTCTCACCATCTTGGAGTCCTTCAGGTGTTTTTTTAGCAAACTCCATGCGGGCTTTCATGTGTCTTGCACTGAGGAGAGGCTTCCGCCGGGCCACTCTGCCATAAAGCCCCGACTGGTGGAGGGCTGCAGTGATGGTTGACTTTCTACAACTTTCTCCCATCTCCTGACTGCATCTCTGGAGCTCAACCACAGTGATCTTTGGGTTCTTCTTTACCTCTCTCACCAAGGCTCTTCTCCCCCGATAACTCAGTTTGGCCGGACGGCCAGCTCTAGGAAGGGTTCTGGTCGTCCCAATTGTCTTCCATTTAAGGCTTATGGAGGCCACTGTACTCTTAGGAACCTTAAGTGCAGCAGAAATGTTTTTGTAACCTTGGCCAGATCTGTGCCTTGCCACAATTCTGTCTCTGAGCTCTTCAGGCAGTTCCTTTGACCTCATGATTTTCATTTGCTCTGACATGCACTGTGAGCTGTAAGGTCTTATATAGACAGGTGTGTGGCTTTCCTAATCAAGTCCAATCAGTATAATCAAACACAGCTGGACTCAAATGAAGATATAGAACCATCTCAAGGATGATCAGAAGAAATGGACAGCACCTGAGTTAAATATATGAGTGTCACAGCAAAGGGTCCGAATACTTAGGACGATGTGATATTTCAGTTTTTCTTTTTTAATAAATCTGCAAAAATGTCAACAATTCTGTGTTTTTCTGTCAATATGGGGTGCTGTGTGTACATTAATGAGGAAAATAAATGAACTTAAATGATTTTAGCAAATGGCTGCAATATAACAAAGAGTGAAAAATGTAAGGGGGTCTGAATACTTTCCGCTGTGTATATATATATATATATATATATATATATATATATATATATATATATATACTGACAGGTGTTTGGTTGACGTCTCTCGACGACAAAAAGTGGACAACTCAACTAATTTTTTCGACAAGGGTTAATTAGTCCCATTAATCCTACGATCTTGTCGAACCTGATAAACCTTACCATATCTTGAAAACTAAAAGGGTGTCTGACACTGTCAAACACTTCCCATACTTATTAAAACCTGACCTGTGAAAAACGAGTTTACATTTATTTTCGACTCTTTACAAAAAAAGGTGTTATTACGGAGAACATGTAGCAGAATAATAGAATACCCTCTGTGGACACAGTAAAGGTCAGTTTTTTAATGAACGACCAACTTATTTTCATTGAAATTCAGTTTTAAACGGTCCCCATACTTATTAATACCCGTCGTGACATATATATATATATATATATATATATATATATATATATATATATATAT
>BLSH010213158.1:827797-861186 GCA_018402905.1 Glandirana rugosa | reverse complement strand
GACCGGAATATGCATGCTCTTCAATAATGTGTAAAGATAACCTATACATCTGTATATATTTCGCAGTGGGAGTCTTGTCTTGTATGAATGCCCCTGAAGAAAGGATTGGAATATCCTGAAACATGTCGGGCTTACTGAGCTACTTGGCAAGAATCATGCAATCCACAAGACAGTAAACTGTTGCTGTTTTTCCAAAATTCACTCCTGCTTTGATTATAAGTATTAAGTATTTATGATCTTTTATGACCTCTTTATTTGTCTCTTTTGACCTGTTTGTTTTTCTACTCTGAAATATTGTAATAAAATATATTTTTTATATATATAACTTGAATTCATTATCTGTGCCCTGAAAATCCCAATTTATTTGAGGGAAATTTCTCTTGTTAAAGAAATATAAAAGCAAACACATCTTCCAACCCTCCCCCAGAAGATCCAGAGGCCTAATTCCTTCCACAGGTATAGGCAACAGCAATGGAAATAAGGAGAGTCAGATCCAAATAGTCTGTTTTTCTCTTTACTAAAATGCAAATGACAGCAAAACATCTTCAATCTTGCTGATGCAGTGATGACCCACCTTGCCCTCCATCAAGGTTGTCCCAAAGGTTTATCACAGCTGGGGAAAGCCTATTCCCAGAACAACTACATCCTTCTCAAGAGGTCCTCAAGATTTCCCTTGAGGGCCAATCTTCCATCCTCCCTACAACCCAGATGTCTCCCTAATATTTCCTGCAGTTCTATTCATACTCTCCAACCACAGGAAAAGCTCTTGTGGTCAAATAGGGGACTACATTATTTGCCACCCTCTTACAAGCTGCAGCCATCTCTGGTTGCACTCCAGGATCCTCACCATACAATAAAGGGTAAGACCCCATACACACTATTAGATTTTCTGCAGATTTTTGTATTCAGATTTACCAAAACCATATAATATGAGGTCAAACCTTAGGAGTTTTAATTTGGCAGGCCCTTGCACTACATGGTTTTGGTAAATCTGAAGACAAAAATCTGCAGAAAATCGAATAGTGTGAATGGGGTCTCTTAGGCCTCATACACAAGGGCGTTATTAACGCCGGGTTTTTGAGCTGTTTTTACAGCTTAAGAACGCCACACCATGTTATTGTATACCCACATATACACGTTGACATTTTTTAGCTGTAGATGGCATCAGCGTTCTTAAGCTGTAAATCAAACGCAGGACCCACGCGTTCCGAAGCTGCAGCGTTATGACGTTTTTGACGCTGAGCCGGCAAAACATTCACTAACGTGCCGGCGTTTTCTTTAAAAAATGTCATTGGTCATTAAATTTTAAGAAACAGGAAATTCATGTCAAAAATTACCCAAAGCTCCTTTGCACCCCTGTGGAATTGTGGGTCGGATATAGGAGGGAGAAGCAAGATGGCCACTGCTGTGCCCCAGTCAGACTGTGGAGGCTCACCCTGCCTTGTGGGACGTTAGCCATCCCCAACACAGAGACCATATACTTAAAGTGAAGCTATGGAGTGACATTGTGTCTTCCATCACCCCGGGGTGGGGGGAGATGACCCCACGTGTGCAGCAGGAGACCAGTAAGTACATGGAATGCCTGTTCTGTATAGTGTAAAATGCAGAAATCTTACGTATTCTTTTCTTTTCTACTATTCTTTAGCAAAAAAGCGATGGAAGTCCCTCTGGGATCGTGTCCGAAGGGACATAACTGATGGAGACAGTGCTTCCCAATCCGGAGCACCTGCTCCAGCTAAAGAAACACACATATATGCTGTAAACCTGGCATTCATGAGGCAAGAAATGCTTAACAGCAGCAGAGAGTAAGTATATTAAAATTGTTCTTTTTATATTCCTATGTATATTAACTTCCAACAGATCCATAATTTGTTAAAAATAAATTCAATGTATTTTTTGTAGGACAACATCCAATATAGCTGCCAGAAGAATGGAGCCGGAGGAAGACCAGGAGGCGGACAGACCCTCCACCAGCGCCATGGACAACGCTGGACAGGCATCTCCTCCCGGCAGGGATGTTGGCTGCCCCGCCACGGAGACAAGACGTAAGCTAAGTGTCTGACCGTGTGCCTGTCCATCTCAATGTCTGCTGTCTATCTACCTGCATACCAATCTATATTTTTCTTGAATTTGCAGGAATCCATCGGCAGCCAAGATTACGGGGAGGTGCCCAGTCGTGCAGTTGTCCGTGGCCCTAGGTGTGGGCGTGGCCGTACCCAGCAACAGAGAGGGGGCAGTACAGTATTGGACACTGAGGGAGAGGATAGGGTCCTAGCACTGCTGAGCGAAGTGCGACAGGAGATGTGTAGTCTGGATCCTTTTTTGGACCCACAGAACAGAAACGCCTCTTTCTGTCGCTACATGTATCATCTGCTAGAGGGCATTGGGGAACCCGATGGCTTGGGTTGCTGTGCTCAGGTTCCACATTGCTCGTGTCATTGTCCCTTAGAAAATTGCGTAGAACACAGCATGCCAAGACCCACCCTTATTGCGTTTTCAACATCCAGTTGCATGGAAGATAGCAAAGCCCTCCATTTTGCTGTGCAGACACCAAACACTCACTCTACCACGCGGCATGCACTGCTGAGCCTATAATTGAAAATAATTTTTTCATGGCTGAGGCCAGAGCCACTATATGGCCTCATCAGATTTTCTGGCAGTCCAAAGGCCTCGTCAGCGACCATCACCAAGGGCATATTTGGTTCATCTGTGCAGGGTAGAGGCCTGCTGTGTGGAATGTTCAGGCTTCCCTCCAGCAGACGTCTGAATGCCGATTCGCGGAATATTCGGATGCCGCTTTGGCTGCCGTATGGTCCCACATCTACAAACAGGAATTTTAGATGGGCATCAGCTAATGCCAGCAGGACCACGGAAAAGTACTTCTTATAATTGAAATAAGAGGATCCGGAGTTGGGAGGTTTCTTCACCCGGATATGCTTACCATCCAGGTTTCCAATGCAAATCGGGAACTGCGTCTTCTCCCAGAAAACATCAAACACAGATTCCCAAATTCCCAAATTTGCTCAGTGGGCTTCGGCATTACTATTGCATATAGCTCCTCCCAAATTGCCACACATGTAGAACTCACTAACATGGAGATGGTCACAGCTCCAAGGAGAAAATGGTGCAGTCACACAAAACTCTGTCCTGTGGCAAGGAACCTAATATAACATAAAAGTGATAGAATATTTAAATAACAATAGCGTACCCCTAACCCCATACCCAAACTCCTATTCTCTAAAACCTACCTCTAAGCCTGTCCCCTAACCCCTAAAGGCCCCTAACCCCTAATTTCTGGAACCATACCCCTAACCCATATGCGTACTTCTTAAATTTTTACTTACCGGAGTGTCACTAGCAGCCTTTCCTCTGGTGAAACAGCACGCCGCATGTTGGTGTCCATCAGGGTCAACTGTGGATGCAGCTTCTCCAACAGCTCATCAAAGAGCGTGACTGACATCCTGGTAAAATTAAAAAATTTGCCCGGATGTGTGTGCAGATTTGTAAACATCTGGGTGAAGTACCCCACTAACAGCCGCTGGGATACCAGGGGATGGGTCCAGAAGCGACGTCGCCTGCTGGATCTCTCCTCCTCCAACTGCCTCCTTCTCCGCATCCTCCGCAAGATGATGAGCAGGATTAATTCATCGATCTTTTAGACAACAGGATCCATCGCAAAAAAGCAGAAGAATTTGCAAAAGTGCAAACTCCAACAAAGACCAACAAACTCCAACAAACGTAACTCTCTCCTCTCTCTCTCTCTCTCTCCAACCAAAATGGCACCGTCACATGATCTCAAACGTTTTTTATTACATTTCCTAGGCATTGTGGGTAACTTGGGAATGGAAAATAGCAGAGGGATGTCTTTTTAAAAAAAACGCGACTTAGCGCTGACGCTCGATAACGCGCATTGACGCCAATGCAAAACGACGATTAAATCGCACTTGTGGCGCCCTGGTTTTCCTGGCGTCAGACCCGACGTTACAGCTCGTTTTAGCATAACGACGGAGTGTATGAGGCCTTAGAGTAGTATGTGATGACTGGAGATTGCAAAATCTGGTGCAGCTGTGCATGGTAGTCAATCTTCTTCTAACTTCAGCTTGTTCAATTAAGCTTTGACAAAAAAAAAAAAATGGAAGCTAGTTTCTATGAGGAGCTGCACCAGATTTTGCCCTCTACAGTTTTAGTAAATCAACCTCAGTAATCTGTACAACAGTGCCAGAAGCATGCTGATAGGTGAAAACAGTGTCAGAAAGATGAGATGGGTGTGTTTGCTATCTCCCATGTGATAAACTATATTAAGTCGAAGTTTAAGCTATTCAGCACCCCAGCTTTAAGATGCTTGTACCCATTGCTCCCCATTGCATTGCATACATTTAAGCATAAATCACAAATTAAATACCTTTTCTTCATGTGTTTCTAGGCGGTCATGTGACCCCAAAGTTCAGTCTCCTATGTGTAATGTGGAGTTCTCGCCAACAGGGCCAAATCACAGAGCGCAGTGATGTCACCCACCAGTGTCCACTGCTCTGGGTGTTGTAACCGGGGGAGAGAGTTCCCTCCCACCAGGATATATTGCACTAAGGGAACAAAGCTTTGCAGTTATGTGACTGCATAGAAAACATGAAAAAAAGGGTTATTTATGCTTAACCACTTCAATACCAGGCACTTATACCACTTCCCACCCAGACCAATTATCACCTTTCAGCGCTATCACATTTTGAATGACAATTGCGCGGTCATGCAACGTTGTACTCAAACAAAATTTTTATCATTTTGTTCCCACAAATAGAGCTTTCTTTTGGTGGTATTTGATCACCTCTGGGGTTTTTACATTTTACAAATAAAACAAGACCAAACATTTTGAAAGAAAAAAAAGGTTTTCTTTGCTTCTGTCACAAAACTTTGTAAATAAGTATGTTTTCTCCTTCACTGACGGGTACTGATGAGGCTACACTAACGGACACTGATGGGCACTGATGAGGCAGTACTGATTGGCACTGATGAGGCGGCACTGATGAGGTGGCACTGATGGGCACTGATGATGAGGCACATATATGCAGCACTGATAGGCGGCACTGATAAGCAGCACTGACATCCGCTGATAGGTGGCACTGATAAGCGGCACTGATGGGCACTCAACGATTCCACTGATAGGCACTCATAGGTGGCACTGATGGGCACTGATAGGTGGCACTGGGCACTGATAGGTGGCACTGATAGGTGGCACTGGTGGGCACTGATAGGTGGCACTGATAGGCAGCAATGCTAGATGGCACTATATTAGTGGTCCTTCCCTGGCATTCCCTGGTGGTCCTGGGTGGCATCCAAGATGGCACTGAGTGCCATCCCTGTTGGGCACTGTGCCCCTTACCTGGTGGTCCCTGGGTGGACTCCCTGGTGGTTAGGGTGGGCTCCATTGTTGTCTCCTTGGTGGTCCCTGGGTGGGCATTCCCTGGTGGTCCTGGGTGGTGATCCTAGGGGGGCTGCACTGATAAACAAACAATCAGTGCAAACCCCCCTTCTCCAGACGCGAATAAAGGAAAGAATGATATGTGGCTTTTCCTGTTTCCTGTTTGATTTGTCACAGCTGATCATGTGGTAAAGAACTTCTGACATAAGCTCTTTACCATGATTGGAGATGCGGTGTGACAGCCTGACACACCACACCACCGATTGCCGCCCTGCATGCCCCCGCAGGCACGCGCCGGATTGTTTTCCTGCTGGATGTCATATGACACCCAATCTGGATAACTGAACCACTTCCGGCCATCAATCTGTGTATGGCGGTAGGGAAGTGGTTAAAGGATATGTAAAGGATCGTTTTGTTTATTTTTAAAAACATGTCATACTTACCTCCTCTGTGCAGTTGGTTTTGCACAAAGTGGCCCTGATCCTCCTCTTCTGGGGTCCCTCAGCGGCGCTTCTGGCTTCTCCTCTTCTCGAGTGCCCCATTGGAGAGCTGCTCTCCCTCGGGGCACTCATGCAGACGCGCTCTGGTGTCCTGCTGCTGCGTCCATTGACAGGCAACAGGACTCGGTTCCGCCCCCCGGCTCCCGCGTCACTGAATTTGATTGACAGTAACGGGAGCCAGTGGCTCCTGCTGCTATCAATCTATCCAATAAGGACCCGAGGCACTGGCTGGAGCAGGTGTGCTCGTCCCCATCACTGGAATGATTGGGCTCAGGTAAGTAAAAGGGGCTCTGGGGCCTCTGCAGTACAGGAGGTTTCTATGCTTTAAGGGGAAAAACCTTGAGGGTTTATAACCACTTTAAATCTATCCAATGCAATAGTGAGCAATGGGGAGGCAATGTGGGGCAGCTTAAACTACTTCTCCATGTGCTCTGACTCTATTCATACAGTGCCTTGAAAAAGTATTCATACCCCTTGAAATTTTCCACATTTTGTCATGTTACAACCAAAAACGTAAATGTATTTGATTGGTATTTTATTTGATAGACCAACACAAAGTGGCACATAATTGTGAATTGGAAGGAAAATGATAAATGGTTTTCAAAAATGTTTACAAATAATTATCTGAAAAGTGTGGGGTGCATTTGTATTCAGACCCCCCTGAGTCAATGATTTGTAGAACCGCCTTTCTCTGCAATTACAGCTTCGAGTCTTTTTGGGGATGTCTCTACCAGCTTTGCACTTCTAGAGAGGACATTTTTGCCCATTCTTCTGTGCAAAATAGCTCAAGCTCCGTCAGATTGGATGGTGAGCGTCTGTGAACAGCACTTTTCATGTCTTGCCACAGATTCTCAATTGGATTTAGGTCTGGACTTTGATTGGTTCATTCGAACACATGAATATGCTTTGATCTAAACCATTGAATTTGTAGCTCTGGCTGTATGTTTAGAGTCGTTTTCCTGCTGGAAGGTGAACCTCCGCCCCAGTCAAGTCTTAGGTAGTTTGCAGGTTTTCTTCTAAGATTGCCCTGTATTTAGCGCCATCCATCTTCCCATTAACTCTGACCAGGTTCCCTATCCATGCTGAAGAAAAGCATTCCCACAACATGATGCCGCCACCACCACGTTTCACTGTGAGGATGGTGTGTTTATGGTGATGTGCAGAGCAGCGTTAGTTTTCCGCCACACATAGTGTTTTGTTTTTAGGCCAAAAATTAAATTTTGGTCTCATCTCACCAGAGCCCCTTCTTCCACATGTTTGCTGTGTCCCCCACATGGCTTCTTGCAAACTGCAAACTGGACTTCTTATGGCTTTCTTTCAGCAATGGCTTTCTTCTTGCCACTCTTCCATAAAGGCCAGATTTATGGAGTGCATAATTAATAGTTGACCTGTGGACCAATTCTCCCATCTGAACTGTGGATCACTGCAGCTCCTCCAGAGTTACCATGGGCCTCTTGGCTGCTTCTCTGATTAATGCTCTCCTTACTTAGTTTAGGTGGATGGCCATGTCTTGGTAGGTTTGCAGTTGTGCCATACTCTTTCCATTTTTGGATGATGGATTGAACAGTGCTCCGTGAGATGTTAAAAGCTTAGGATATTTTTTATAACCTAACCCTGCTTTAAACTTCTCCACAACTTTATCCCTGACCTGTCTGGTGTGTTCCTTGGCCTTCATGATGCTGTTTGTTCACTAAGGTTCTCTAACAAACCTCTGAGGGCTTCACAGAACAGCTGTATTTATACTGAAATTAAATTACACACAGGTTGACTCTATTTTCTAGTTATGTGACTTCTGAAGGCAATTGGTTCCACTAGATTTTATTTAGGGATATCAGAGTAAAAGGGGGCTGAATACAAATGCACTCCACACTTTTAACAAATTTATTTGTAAAACATTTTGAAAACCATTTATCATTTTCCTTCCACTTCACCATTATGTTCCACTTTGTGTTGGTCTATCACATAAAATCAAATAAAATACATTTACATTTTTTGGTTGTAACATGGCAAAATATGGAAAATTTCAAGGGGTATGAATACTTTTTCAAGGCACTGTATATATCATAAAAAATATATATCCCTGTATGAATGTGTATTTTCATACATACATAGTTTGATATTTCTTCATAACTGAAAACTTTTCAAACATTAAATTCTAAGGGAACTAACATTTGAGTTCACAGAATTCACACTTACTTCCCAAGAGTCACAAATCCCTTGAAAGACAAAAACTAGAATGTAAGTAATACCTGTTTATGTTTTCTACATTGAATTTTTTTTATTATTTTATACAGGTGAAACATTTACCAGCTGGGCTCAAGGTAGGGAATATAATGCAATAATTTAAACCAATAAAACTATTGATCACACATAAATATAAAGAGTGTATGAAGAGTGTTTGGAGTTGTGCAGAGCTTACTGGGAAAGCATTGAAGAGAATTTCTGATGAGCATCCACTTGCAAAAAAATTGATCCACTTTAATTCTCAGCAAAATTCTCAGCAAAATGTGAACACTTGAAATTGATTTTCTGGGTGAGATGGAATCAGATATTTCAGTTTTATACAGACGCATGCTGAGTTTTTGCCAGACCTAAAAAGCTTTGAAACTTGCTAGTCCCCAAATGTTTTCGAACTTTGATAAAGGCCTACATGCAGCACAAGGGGCCAAACCTGGAGTTCTAAATAAAGCACTCCCTGTTAATGAGAAGTCATATGTTTTTGTGTATATTGTATTACTATTTTTTTATTATTGTATTAAAAATTATGTAGCACCCCCATAGTGATAGGTGCTTTTTGTAAGTAGATTTTTGCTAGGAGAGGTGAATTTTGCCAGGCCAGACAAAAGTGCAGGTCTGAATGTTTTGATCTGGGCGGGGGGAGTGGCCCAGGGAGAGCTGGAGATTGCAGGAAGGAACACTCCTTGGATACTCCTCCCCTTTTTTTTTCAGAAGGCTCTAGAAAAGGGGGATGGAATAGGTGGTGTCACTTTCTGATGTATGTTAAGGAGCCCTGACAAATCCCCAACCTGGATTGGCAGAGAGCAGGCCTCCTTAAATACTGTGAACTGCCCTGCTGGGAAGAGGAGAGTGTCGGGTGGAAGGGTGGAGATGTAGCAGGTTTGCGGAGGCCTCATCCAGAAGGGAGCCCCCAGTCTGGGGGGGGGGGGAGGTGACCTTGAGGCCTGGAAGCTTGGGTGCAGCCAGGATTGGAGAGAGATCCTGGAGCAGCACAAGGGAGCAGGAGAGCCACTGAGAGGCTACAGGAAAGGCTCTTTAAAGTATCCACCAATGTCGGTGAGTGACAGACCCTGGGAACTGGACAGAAAGGCTGGAGCAGGCTGGGAGGAGACAGTGGACAGTCTCTGGAAGTCAGAGGAGCCAGTCAGGGGAAGGAGTGTCACTGGACAGTGAGGTAGGCCAGAGCGGCCTGGAGGAGATGGGCTGGGAGCAGTAGTCCATCAGAACCTGGTTAGCACAATTGTACTTAGCTACAACTTGAGGGCCCATGGCCTTATAATCCGAGGGCCCGTGACCCTTGCCTGTAATGGGCGGTCCGGAGGTCCTGCTGACACAATGCAGACCTCACCATGTGCTAGCTAGGGTGGAGGAAAAGGAAATGGAGGACTGATAAATTTCCTTTCAGGCCTAACGGTGAAGAAGCAAGTGTTGTGAAGGAGAGATGGAAAAGTAGTGTAATGGTCAGCAAGTGTTAGTGCTGGAGAAAAAGGAAGTGTATATACTGCAGTGTATATAAATTGATCTCATTCATCGATCTACTGGGCATCCCACAGGAGTCATCCCTACCCCATCCAAGTTTATTCCCCCAATAAAACAACAAAACAAAGTACCAGCCTTTTCCATAACTCCGGATGTGAGGAAAATTGTGTGATTGAGGGCAGCGGGCAGGTGAACCACAACTACCAGCCACCCCCAAGGGGCAAATGGCTTCAATTATTAGTTAAAAAAAATATCCTACCAGTTAAATATGAAATATTCCATATTACTAACTGCAGTCATCAGTTAGTGTGATAAAGACTGCTTACTTCGGTTTTCCTATGGCAATTTACTGCTATGCTCCACACAGACTGAATATTGAACGATTTGATCTCCTTTAAAGTGGAACTTTCTGTATCTGAGCACTACAAACTCAATTCATTTTTAATATTTAAAGTGATTGTTAAGGAAACATTTTTATTAAAAAAAAATAAAAAATAAACATGTCATACTTACTTGCTCTGTGCAGTGGTTTTACACAGAGCAGCCTCGATCCTCCTCTTCTCGGGGTCCCCTGCTGGCCCTCTGCCCCCATAGCAAGCTTGCTGTGGGGGCACTCACACTCGTGCATGCTTGCTCCCGAGCCGGCTCTCTGCCTCCATAAGGCTCAGCCTCGCCCCCTGCTCCTGCCTCACTGGCTGTGATTGACATGCTGCTGCATCTCAGCCAATAAGGAGGAAGAGCCTTGGGTCTTGTGCACATCGCTGGATCGAGATCGGGCTTAGGTAAATATTGGGGGGCTGAGCGGGGAGCTGCACACTAAAGGTTTTTTACAATGCATGAACGTAAAAAACCTTCAGCCTTTACAACCACCCATTTCTCTATGCTTATTTTTTTCTGAAATAAAGAAAAACTAAAAAAAAGAAAAAATAAAATAAAGAAAAACACCCCCAACCATTTCTAGCTGTGGCCATCTTGAGGAATGGAAGATAGTTCATGTATCATTTACTTCCTGGAATCAATCTACCCTTAGCTCAGACATGCAGGCAGGATGGTGTGCTTAGCTTAGAAACCCCTCCTCTCCTCCTCCAAATGAAAGAAAAAAATGCCCATGAAGACTCCTGGGATGTATGATATAATTTTGGCCAGAAACCAGGAAGCAAATGGAGAAATATAAAAAAAGTTGAACACAAATAAATATAATATATCTTCCTATCTAGTTACTAAGGCTAGCAACTAAGGATTAAAAATAGTTAATTACATGAATTGTACAACCTGCGCTGCTGTATATAGAAAAACATTCTATACATTAAAAAGTAAGATTTACACCAAAAAATTATTTAAAAATGCAATAAAGTCAATCAAGAAATGTGGCCCAGCTGCGGCATCTTCCATATGTTTCTGCGTGATATAGACCAATTTTCTAAAATTTAAGAACAGCGCTCAGGCAAGACTAGTGTTGCTAGTGTCCAAAGAAATTGTGCAAAATATAAAGTACTTAAATATACATATATTCATAAATAAAATGCTTCATCAAAATGCATGCACAAACAATGCATGTTCAAAGGACATTAAACTCCAAAAGTGTCCACAATGTCCACATTCCAGGTGATAGCTGAAATGTGCAATCTTGTAATCAAAAGTACCATATCCAGTTTGTGCCAATACACATGCTCCTTCCCCTCCCCTCACAGTGTTCACTCACCAAATTTGTTTGACCTCTTAGAATTAAATAAACAGGTCAAAGCACACTTTATAAAAGGACAAATTCCAACAGTCTCCTCAACTTGCCACAGAAACCAGTGGGCTCTCTATGCACCTCAAATTGCTTTATTGTGCCTTAGATCAGCACTATATAAACCAGCCATTCAAATGGATTGTACTATAACTGTGCTGCTGCTCTCCTTCCTTCCTGGAGCCAGCGTGTGCTCCAATCGGCGGACGGAAGTCCCGCCCTACACGTTTCGTCATTCACCAGACATCATCAGGAAAGTTTTTCTCCTAATGAAATCTGGTTTCTAAGCACATAAGTATTGGTTTGTTACATTTAGTTTAACAGAGACAGTCAATAGTTGAAAATTCGGTTGTGTTGCACACACCAAAAATGTAATTCGATCAAAATATATATTTAATAAATAGTTGCACAAACATGTGCAACATCAAAAATTAAGACTTTGATTTTTTATTTACCTGCAGCTGATATTAGGAATTGCAACTATAGACAAATTGGTTGGATACATGTGTGATAAATGTTTGGCTGTCTTTTTTATATGCTATCATAAGAGACTTTTAACAGAGATAGTTAAAGTGGTATTAAAGGTTCGGCTTTCTTTAAAAAAAAAAAAAACATGTCCTACTTACCTGCTATTCTTTTCATTAAAAACCCCATACCTCTATTATCAAAATACTAGTCCCATAGATCCAGCACATAATGGAGATTAATAAATGCACATAAGTTTGAAGTCCAGCCTGGGTGACAACAATGACTCCTTCAATGGATACCATGGAGAAAAATGTGTTCACATGAAGGGGCAGGAAGTGTGTTATGCATAGGATCACTAGGTGAAAATTAATGAAAAACAAAACGTCTGAAAACAAAAGAACTGGTAAGCCGCAATATATTCCATTTTTGTTTTTTGGGCTTAGAAAAACTTTAAAGAAAAATGTATGGATTGTGTTGTATGTATTAAATTAATTAAAAATTCAATTTTTTAATTTTCTTCTGCTTTCAGAAAAAGTATCTTTTAAAGTAGTATTAAACCCTCAGCATATTTTAACTTGTTAAAAAAAAGTGTTACTAAACCCATAACCTGCATTCACTATATCTGGTCTCCCACAGTGGAAATGCAATTATTTTAGTAACTATAAACTGCTAAATACCTTTTTCTCATCAGCAGTATATAGCAGTCTTGTGACTTCTATCAGTGTCTGGTTAAAGCTTGTAGGAGGAGTTTTCATTCTACTCTGACTGTCCAATGAGGCTGCAGGACCCCTGACCCCCTGTCTGGACATTGCTGATTGGCCCCGTGCTGATCACATGCGACCTACCAAGAAAAAAAAAATCTCTCTAGCAATACACACCAAACTGAGCATGTGCAGCATGCCTCCAAAGCTCTGTTCTATCAGTAGATGGATTGGGGACTGTGGAAGAAGGGGAGGATCAGAGAAGACAGGATCAAACACAATGCAGCTGATTAACCCCTTCCACAGTGAGTATAACAAGCATGCTTTACTGCATATACAGACTGAGTTTACTGTGGTAGGTTTAGGAACACTTTGACATGTTGAGCATAATATACTAAAATAAGTAAACTATTTGTTAAAATTCTTACCCCAGAACTTGCAGTTTACAACTTTCAATGCTGCCAACTCCTGCTCTCTCAGTACTGATTCCCTAATATTCTGGCCTTCACAGAAAAGTGGTAACATGGATAGTGCAGTCTTAAAGTGTTACTAAACCCACAACAGTAAAATCAGTCTGTATATGCAGCATGGCATGCTTGTTATACTCACTTTAGAATTTAAGGAGTTAATCAAAGGGGTATTAATCTATCTTGCGACCCTAAGTGAACCATTAATGATTCAACTCATTTTGGTGTATTTCATTACTGCTGTATTTATTTAAAGGGAAGACAAAAAAATGTTTGAACCCAGGGTGTGAGAGGTGGCAGAGGACTCACAGGGTCAGGGTAACCAGAGGGGTATTGATCTATCTTGTGCTGCATTTGGGGGCTCATCCGGGATACCCCTCACAGTAAGCCCACACAAGTCCTGTGACCAACCCAGAGAGAAGGGAAAGATGTACTCACTGCCACCAGTTGGGCACAAGAGCAAGGGAGTCGACTGGAGCTTGCCAGTGTAATGAAGATGCCCAGAATTGGGTGGTCTGAAAGGGAGGTGCGACAGCTGATAAGAAGGGCTGTCCCAGAGCAAGCATCCTATGTTGTGGATATGAAGCCTGAATTTGAGGAAGATTATACCTATGCCCTGATCGAGTGGCGGGAAAGTGTTCCGGCTGGATGTCAGAAAGAGACTGTGAGCTTAGATAACGGATTAGAGGCTCAATTGATACCCTTGCTGACAGTGGGAAATCCAGGGGAAGAGCATTCCAGGTGTGTTTCTTTGAGTCCTAAGATAGAGGAAGAAGTAGATGCTTCTGGGATGGGAATGCCTACAGCTTCTTTTTATATGGATATGAGCCGGCTGGTGGAGAGTCTGAAAGAAAGCACTAATATTTCAGCAAATCAGGGGTACAGGAAATTGCAGTTCTTCTCGAGTCGCACACCAACCCCAGAAGATGAAGAGGAATTCGAAAGTTGGATGGATCAAGCCATCCAAGCAGTGAAAGAATGGAGTGTGCCAGAAGCACTGAATGGACAGGATAAGTGAGGGCCTCAGAAGCCCTGTGGAATATCTTCTTCAGAGTCTGAAGAGAGGGAAGCCTGACTGTGTAGCCATGGACTATATTGAAGCTTTGTGTGCAGTCTATGGCATGGTAGGGGCTCAAGTCACTCTACTCTACTGGGACTTCTATGATCAATATTTGAAGCACATTCCCTTAAATAAACTTGAAGAGGTGGAAATTTGGGGAATTGGGACTGACAAGTTTCCATATGATGGATATATTCCCATAAAGATCTCCTTCAGGCCAGCAGCTGGAGGGAGGACGGAGACATTTGACATCTTAGCTGTGGTGTGTCCTAGGCATCCTGGAGTTGAACATAACTCTCTGTTGATCAGGACTAACATGGATCTTGTGAGAAGACTGTTGGCAAAAGTGGTGGCAGAAGATGGATCTGTGCCCAGTAGGATCCTTCCTGGGCTATACCAGGCCTGTCAACAAGTGATTAAGGAGAAGAATGCCCCTGCCGAGGGAGTGGAGCAGTTATGGAAGTTGGACACAAGAGAGAAGGTGCTACAGCCTGGAGAGAGCGCTTGCCTGAAGGCCACTGTAAACTCACTTGGGAGCATCCAGGACACTTTGTTGTGTTGGAGACTGATGCACAAGCTGACGCTGCTGGGATAGCGATGGTTCCAGAGTTGGTTTCCACCAAGGCCCTATTCCGAAGTGGGAAGAAGATATCTATCAGTCTCAGAAATGTCACAGACCATCCTGTGGTGCTAGGGGCTCGAATGCTGGTGGGACATGTGAGTGCAGGTACCCCACAACCCCCAGCAGAAGTTGTTAAACAGTGAACAATATCGAGGGTTACAAAAAGAGATGGAGGAGTGTGCTGAAGTGTTGCCTCCTAAATGGAGGAGAAGGATGAAGTCACAGCTGTCCCGTTGGGAGAAGATTTTTTCTGATAATGATTTTGATGTGGGTTGTGCTAAAAGTGCCCAACATCGAATACGGTTACAAGAAAACAAACCTTTTCAGGAAAGGGCTCGGAGGATACCGCTCAGTGATTTGGAAGATTTAAGGGAACAATTGGCTGAGCTGAAGAAGTCAGGGGTAATTCAAGAATTCAGACGTCCCTACGCTTCACTCATCGTGGTGGTATGAAAAAAGAATGGGACACTGCACATGTGTATAGACTATAGGACACTTAATCGACGAATTGTTCCCGATTAATACACAAACCCTCAGATTGATGATGCTCTTCAGTGTCTTGCTGGGGCTAAGTGGTTTAGTGTGCTGGATCTGAGAGTGGGTATTATCAAATACCGATGCACACTGAAGACAAAGAAAAGACTGCTTTCATCTGCCCACTTGGCTTCTTTGAATTCAATCGGATGCCTCAAGGACATTCGGGGGGAGGGGGGGGGGCAAGCAACATTACAATGATTAATGGAGAGAACCATAGAACCAGAGGAGATATGAATCTGATCAAAGTTCTGGTATACCTGGGTGACATCATAGTGTTTGGAAGGACATTAGAGGAACATGAGGCAGGATTGCAGAAAGTGTTTGAAAGACTACACGAGGAAGAACTTAAATTGTCTTTGGAGAAGATGGGTGGTTTCAGGTGAGGAGGAAGAGAAGATGAAAGTGAAGAAGCCGGGGATGAGAGGAAAAAGAGAATCCATCAGAGAACAATGAACTCGTTTGTGTAAAGAAGCTTATCAGCATTTGAAGGGGAGTCTTACAGAAGCCCTGGTCTTGGAATAGGCTGAGCCGTCTAAACCCTATGAGCTCCATGTGGATGCCAGTCGAGATGGATTGGGAGGAGTCCTTTATCAAGAACAACATGGTGGACTCAGGCCAGTGGCATATGCGAGCCAAAGCCTTGTTCCCTCTGAGAAGAACTACCCAGCACACAAATTGGAATTTTTGTAGTGTAGTTCATAGTGTAAACAGACAACAATCCTTTGACCTACCTTCTGACTTCTGCGAAGCTGGATGCCACTGGACATCGATGGCAGTAGATGAGTTCAGAGAATGGACTTTTGGAGTACAAGCTTTATGCAGAGGCCTGATTCAACACTTGTGAATATAAGAAAATATACTTCAGCGCCTCAGACAACCACTAATGATGAACAGAATAATGAAAATCACAATGAATACAGCTTGAATAGACAATATGGAAGCACAATATAAAAAACTGTAAATCGTGACCAGCTGCAGTGGTGCAATAGCATTCAGCCACAGTTCAAATAAGGTAAATATTAACCTCCGCACTTGGTCAAACAAATATAAGCATACACATTTATAACAGTCTATAGGTGAGTTCTCATAAAGAGACAGAGCAGAGAAATATGCAAGTTGAAATGCAGGAAAAAATTGCCCATCCAGTGGTATGGAAAGTGCTCATGCTCAGATGGATGAAAAGTGCTGGATCTGTGCTGTCTGTGCCCCACATGGATGTACACTCACCCTTACTCCAGTGACCACCTATCGCTAGTGATGGGGAGCATTCCCCCTGGGTTCTCCTATGTTGGTGCACCTTCAGCTGTTTACTCCATCACATGCATGGTCATAGATCAGGGAAAAAAAGGCTCATAGTGCAAGTATATTCTAAAATGTATTCTGTAGAAATCAAGTAAAAACAAAAATGATATGCATAAAAAATGCACGCTCCTGTTCCATCTACCCTGTAGAGAGATCAGATCCGTGTGAGCTGTGGTGCGGTGCGGTAGAGGCCGAAGATCATCCCTTGAGCCATATACCAGAGAGATCATCATCATCCTCATCATCATTATCATCATCATCCTTATCATCAACTTCATCTCCTGTTCCAGTGTGGTGAGCGGGTGAAAGCCCAGTCTGATAGACACTGTACATCATTGTTTCCCTACATTTCCTACAATCTTTAATTCAAAGATCTGTTCCTGCATACCATGGGCACTGTACACAGACATCCATGCCATCCATTAGTCTGCTGTGCTTGTAGTTCCACAGAGTTTAGCATTTCTAAGTCAGTGATCACTGTGAAGTAAATTACAGTTTTACTTGCCATAGGAGTATTGTCTATTGATCATACACCATGTTTTGGATCAGCTATTCTGCCTTATCAACCAATATTCTTTGCATGCAATTAAAATATCAGAGAGCTAGCTGAAGATTTACCGAATTATCAACAGCACTGGACTACTCTTACTTCTCTCCCCACTTTAGGAAACCGTTTGCTGAAACTATCAAAGCTGTATATCACCAAAGAACTCTCTATAAGAGCAGGTTGAATTGTGCTATAGTTACTGTTTGCTGAGGTTGTACTTGTTTATCTATAACTGTACTGTTTCTTATGTATTTCTTATGGGATACAGCTCTCCTGTATCCCACTCACATAGGCATTATATGCACTTTTTGGGTACAGGAAATATAGCGTACACTGTGTAATATTCTGAGCCAAAGTGGTGATAGTTATTCCTTTGCCAATAATACCTTATGTAAGTCAACCTCCTGGGGTTACATTCAAGCTTGTTTTTTTATTCTTTCTTCAGTCATCCTATTGAGTAAACCATTACTGATTCAACTCATTTTGGTGTATTTCATTACTACTGTTATTATTTAAAGGGAAGATAACAAAATGTTTGAACCCAGGGTGTCAGAGAACTCACAGGGTCAGGGTAACCAGAGGGGTATTGATCTATCTTGCGACCCTCAAGAGGGCAGCGCTACATATACATATGTTAAGGTTCATAGAGTGCAATCTCTCCTTGGTGAATGTGACTATGAAAGGGAGATATTTTCCTTTTCTTAAATCCAATAGATCATGAGAGGTTGAAATGTACAATAGGCTCAATTCACGCAAACATAATGCATGCATACATTTGAAAATTGATTTTTTACGTACAGTAAAAGCATGTGGCACAGGTCAGCTGAATGAACCATGTGTATGCCATTAAATGGATTTGCTCTTTGAGACATGAGTGCACAACCCTTAACAGCCCCCTTTCCTTCCCCTCAGCTTTTGTGTAAGATATTTGCTGTGTGACCAGCCCAGTACCTCATGGCATCTTCTACAGAAACTTTGTAGTCTGCTATTGCACGAGCAGTACTTGCACACTGTGGGCTTCATTCATTCCAATGGAAAGTTCATACACTGGCCACCTGTGCCTTCAGTGCTTCTGAATCTGACTCTCGGCAGAGGTTCCTGAGAGGCAGTAAACCAGTCACGTGTGGAATTTACCCCCGAAAGAGCCTGTGACTCTACACCACACTCCTTGACAAACTCAGGTTGCAGAGAGTAGCACAGTGATCACGCACACGCTGTGTCCTTGGGACGTGGCACGACCCCAATCTCGGTAAAAAGCAGATGACCTGTCCATTCACAGCCGATCACATGTAAACACGGAAGTGCCGTTAATTGGCTCTCCTCACGCTGACAGAGGGTTAGGCGAGGAGAGCCGATGAGCGGCATCTCCTCACAGGGGAGACCTGTACAGGTAATTAGGACACTGATCATCAGTGCCCTGATTGTCTGTGCAGCCCTAACAGTGCCTAGCAGTGATGCCAGTCAGTGACTATCAGTGATGCCAATCTGTGCCCATCAGTGATGACAATTTGTGCACATGAGTAATCCCAATCAGTGCTGCCTTTCAGTGCCTGCTCATTGGTGCTGCCCATCAGTGCCCACCATTGCCACCCATCAGTAACCATCAGTGCCGTTCATCAGTGCCACCCATCAGTGCCGCCTATCTGTGCCACCTATCAGTGCCCATCAGTGCAGCATATTAGCGCCACCTCATTAGAGCCCTTCTGTGCCATCTCATCAGTGCCAATGAGTACCCATCAGTGAAGGAGAAAAATTATTTATTTACAATATTTTCTGGCAGAAACTTTTTTTTTCAAAATTTTCAGTCTATTTTAGTTTTAGCAAAAAATATAAAACCCAGTGGTGATTAAATATTACCAAAATAAAGCTCTATTTATGTGAAAAAATTATAAAAACTTAATTTAGGTACAGCGTTGCATGACCGTGCAATTGTCATTCAAAGTGTGACAGTGCTGAAAGCTGGAAATTGGCCTAGGGAGGAAGGGGGTGAGTGTGCCCAGTATTGAAGCGGTTAAGGAGTCTTTCTCTCATTGTATAATTCCCCATTGTGTGCCTCCTAGGTGTGAATCCCCATTGTTAATTGAGTCACCTTTAGTTTTTGTCTGTCTGGTAGTATTGTGTCCACTTCACCTCGTTAAGAAACTATTGTGGGATGTTTATGTGTTTATGCTTATGTTAGCTGTTCATTAGATGTACTGTTAAATGTACTCCTGTTACTGTTTAAAGTTTGCATTGTCTAGGATAATGTGATCAAGCACTTACCTGATTTTGTGTGCTATAAAATATGTGTGAGTTTACTATAAATTCAGGTCCAGTTTGCCCCTAAACTAGTGTTGTCTAGTTATTGGGTGCAATTCTCAGCTATAATACCTTGTTCCTGGTTCCAGAGTGGAGGAATCTGTATCTTGGTGGAAGCACCCAGACGGGGTGCCAGGCGATCCATTGCAGCTTCTTTTAATAAATATATTAATTTGCTAAAAGCTAGCCATTTGGAGTGTTGCCTATTATTTATTTAGAGTCCTGGCACTTCCCAGGACACCTGGAAAAAAATATCCCTAGTGTCGGGGCTTAGCAATGACACTGCTTATGTTATCTATGCTGAAGAGGAGGATCTGCCAAACATAATAGGGATACTTCACTACAGCAGAAATCACATAACCAAATGCTTATGCTTTTGGTTATATGAGTAGTCTAAGGGATTAATCTCACCAGATGTTTTGGGACTGCGCTGGGCCCAGTTTGTACCATCACATGTGGTGTTGTGCACTGGAAAATAGTACTGTGTGTAGTACTGTTTTTCACCACAAAGTGACGTTATGCAATATCCACTTCAGCTCCTGAAGGTTTTTGACCAGGCCATTTTTTGCTATTTGGCACTGTGCTACTTTAACTGGCGATTGTGCGGTCGTGCAATGCTGTATACAAAAAAGCTTTATATAATTTTTTTTCACCACAAATAGAGCTTTCTTTTGGTGGTATTCGATTTGATTGGGGGTTTTTTATGCTATAAAACAATAAAAGCATAGATTTAGAAAAAAAAAACAACAACATTTTTTACTTTCTGTTATAAAACATATAAACATATAACAATAAAAAAAAACTAATTTCTTCATACATTTAGGCAAAAAATGTATTCTGCTACATGCATTTGGTAAAAAAAAATCCCAATAAATGTATATTGATTGGTTTTGCGTGAAAGCTATAGCGTCTACAAATGATGAAATATATACAGGATTTTTTATTTATTTATTTTTTTAATACTAGTAATGGCAGCGATCACTGACACTGTACTAATGACACTGGCTGAAAAGGGGTTAACATCTTGGATAATCAAAATATTAAATGTGTGCCTAACTATGTTTACTGTGTGTACTATGTGCTGCTTTTACTTAGGGATGTGCTGTTTTTTTTCCCTGCAAAACTCCCTCTGATGATCGGCGGCTCCTGGCCATAAATCATTGGAACCAGTGATCGGCATGTGCTGGAGCCAGTGACAGCATAGCCAGGCGGGCACGCACATGCCCCCTACCTGAAAAAGCAGAATCATGTATATATACTGTACATAATTCTGCACAGCCAGCTCACAATGTAGCAGTAAAACTGCAATGTGCGGCCGGCAAGTGGTTAAACAACCACACTGCCAGAAATATAATTAAAATGTAACTTGTGAAATGTCAATAAAATTCTAACAGGGAAAAAAATAAACAAAAAAGCGCAATGTGCCCTGATTGATGCATCTAGGGTTGCTACCTTTTCTCCAAATCAAACCCTAACACTAGTGGCTCACAACAATTTTTTTTAAGGGGGGGCACTGTGGACATGGTGTAAAGGGGAACTATGATGTAAGGGGGTTTCTGCTCACCAAAGCCCCCAATTACATCAGCGTTCCCAGCATTAAGGGAGAGAGGGGGGAGACTTCAGTCACAAACAGTGGATGGTGAGCTCACTCACCCAAGGACAAAGGTTCAGGCATCAGCACCTTTCATTCTCAATGTATCTGCCGGCTGTTGGGCCTCAAATTTCGCACCCACACATTCCTTTTCTGAGGCACAGCACACTGGGGATGGGCAGACAAACGGGCAGGAGAAGCAGATCAAGCCATGCGGGGACAGACACTCGGCTTAGACCACCTCTGGATGGTTAGCAGCCCTGGTGATTAGGGTGTGCCCAAGCACATCTGGTGTATTTGACGTTTGTGGTACTCAGTTACTTAAGAAGCCACAGTCTGAATAATGTGTCAGGGTTCATAGGTGTACGTAATTATAAAGGTACTTAACCACCTGCCGACCAGCTCATGCAGATACACTGCGGCAAGTTGGTCGGCTAGCGCGAACCTCCATACCCGTACCTGGGTTTGTGCATGTGGTATAGCGGGGGCGTGAGAACTCGCCCGTGTGTCTGGCGGACTCGATCTCCGCCGGTGACCCGCGATCGCCAGGTACAGAGACAGAACGGGGATCTGCCTTTGTAAGCAAGGTGGATCCCTGTTCTGCCAGTGCACAGTGTGTCGCATGTATGCAACTATGGAGCAACAGCTCCAGGATGGATACCGCTGTGACAGATGTGAGCAGGTTGCCCTTCTGGAAGCTCACATTAGAGATCTGTAGGAGCAAATGGCAACGCTGGGCAGAACTGTCAACCTTGAAAGGGGTCCTCTGCTCACTGAGCAGGTGGCTAGTAGGGTTAATGGGAAGGGTGGAGGGGTAAGTCAGGATTATAAGGTAGGTAGATGGAGTAATACAGTTAGAGGAATTGGTAGGGGCTCACAGAAAAGGAAGGCCAGCCCTGGGTTTGAGCACCCTAACAGATTTGCCAAGTTGAGTGAAGATGTGGGGGTGGCAAACTCAGAGGTGGCAGCCCTAGATGTCACTGCTCCCCCTAACAGCTGGGAGAGCAACCCATCTAGTAGGGGTGGTAGGGGTAGTGCAGGTAGGCCTAGACAGTTGGTGGTAATTGGGGATTCTATAATTAGAAGGACTGATAGAATAATTTTTCGCCAGGATCGGCTCAACCGAATGTTTTGCTGTTTCCCTGGTGCCAGGGTTCGGCATGTGGTGGACTGGGTTGATAAATTACTGGGAGGAGCTGGGCATGACCCAGCTGTCTTGGTCCACGTTGGAAGCAATGACAGAATATATGGAAGGTGGAGGCTCCTTAAGAAACAATTTAAATTAGGTTGCAAGTTGAAGAGAAGGACCTCCAAGGCAATATTCTCTGAATTATTGCCTGTGCCATGCACAACACAGGAATGGCAGGGGGAGATTAGAGCCCTGAATGCTTGGCTAAAGACCTGGTGTAAGGAGGAGGGCTTTGGGTTTTTAGAGCACTGGGCTGACTTTTCATTGGGGTGCAACCTATATGCTAAAGATGCACCTAAACGGAAGGGGGTCTGTTGTGCTGGGAGAGGTTTATGGGAAGGCTGGAGGAGTATTTAAACTAGCATTGAGGGGGGAGGGTACATTCGATTATAATGGGGTAGACAGGTCAGACAGGGGTCAGCCCCTATTGGTGGGTGGAATGGGCTATGGAAGATGATATGAAGGTTCCCATGTTACAATCAACCATTGGAAATGGTACTGTTTGTACTAAAATTAAAAATATGCAACATACATGTGCAAAATGTGACAGTGAATTAAAGTGTTTGTTTACCAATGCCAGGAGTCTGCCAAGCAAAATAGGTGAGTTGGAAGCTCTGGTGCATGAGGAGAACTATTATTTGATTGGTATAGCTTAATCTTGGCTTTATTCTTCACATGACTGAGCTATTAATATTCCTGGCTATGCTCTCTTTCAGAAAGACAGGGTAAAACGGAAGGGTGGTGGTGTCTGTCTCTATGTGAGAAGTGATCTCAAAGCGAGTGTGAATGAGGACCTAGTTGATGGAGAGTGTAATGAGTCTGAAGCATTATGGGTAGATCTGCATATGGGTGTGCACACTAAAAAGGATATCATTGGAGTTTGTTATAGACCTCCCAGTGTTAAAGAGAAGGTGGAGACTCTGCTCCTTGCACAGATGGAAAGGGCTGCAAGTGATAATAATGGGAGATTTTAACTACCCGGAAATTAACTGGAGTAATGGCACTGCTGGGACAGTTAAAGGGCAAACATTTATAAACCTATTAAACCTGCAAAGTATATTCCCATGGGCAACACGTTTAAAAGTCTAAAAAATAAAACCTATGTGGCTCACGGCCAAAGTTAAAAAAGTTATAAATGATAATAAAAGAGCATTTAACAAATATAAAAATAAGGGAACACTATCATCTTTTAAATGTTACAAAGAATATAACAGAATATGTAAAAAAGGAAATCAAGGACGCAAAAATTCAAAACGAACGACAGATTGCAAAAGATAGCAGAACAAACCCCAAAAAATTCTTCAAATATATTAATAGTAAAAAGGTCAGGTCTGAGCATGTAGGCCCTTTACAAAATAATCTAGAGTGCGTGACTGGGGACAAAGAGAAGGCGAATGTATTAAATACTTTCTTCAGCTCTGTGTATACAAAGGAGCATGGGGGAGCTCATGTCCACGATGGGGGTTGTAGTGACACAGCCCCAAATGATCCACAATGGCTCACAAGTGAAATGGTCCAGAAGTATTTAGACAGAATAAAGGTAGATAAAGCACCTGGACCAGATGGCATTCATCCACGAATCCTAAAGGAATTGAGCTCTGTAATTTCAAAGTCATTGTATCTAATTTTTAAGGACTCCTTAATGACTGGAATAGTACCACTGGATTGGCATAGGGCCAATGTGGTGCCCAAATTTAAAAAGGGATCAAAGTCTTTACCAAGTATAGACCTGTTAGTTTAACTTCTATAGCTGGGAAGATACTGGAGAGTTTAATAAAAGACTGCATAGATGAGTTCTTGTTGGAAAAAAATGTTTTGAGCAACAGACAGCATGGATTCATGAAAGACAGAAGTTGTCAAACAAACCTGATTTTTTTTTATGAGGAGGTAAGTAAAACCTTGGACAGAGGGGTGGCTGTGGACGTGGTACACTTGGATTTTGCAAAAGCATTTGACACCGTTCCCCACACACAGCTAATGTGTAAGGTAAAGTCTACAGGCTTGGAAAGATCAGTTTGTAAATGGATAGAAAACTGGCTAAAAGACCGAATTCAGAGGGTAGTGGTTAATAATTCTTATTCTGAATGGTCTAAGGTTATCAGTGGTGTACCCCAAGGTTCAGTGTTGGGACCCTTACTTTTCAATATATTTATAAATGATATTGGGTCTGGGATTAAAAGTACAATTTCAGTGTTTGCAGATGACACCAAGCTATGCAGTAGAATAACGTGATTACAAGATTGCTTTACAAAAGGCCTGGATTATTTCCTTAATGTAAATAATATCACTGGGTAATAACATTTTTAGGTAAAGTTGATCCAGGGTGAATCCGATTGCCTCTCGGGGGATCAGGGAGGAATTTTTTCCGCCGCTATAGCAAATTGGATCATGTTTTGCTGGGCTGATCCAAACCAATCAATATAGGCCTATTGTGAGCATTTTTACCAAAAATATGTAGAAGAATATATATCGGCCTAAACTGATGAATTAATTTGTTTTTTCATAATTTTTTTGGATATTTATTATAGCAAAAAGTTTTTTTTCGAAATTGTTGCTTATTTTTTGTTCATAGCTCAAAAAATAAAACCCGCAGAGGTGATTAAATACCACCAAAAGAAAGCTCTATTTGTGAGAAAAAAGGGACGTCAATTTTGTTTGGGTACAGTGCCGGACAAACGCGCAATTGTCAGTTAAAGCAAAGCAGTGCCGTATCGCAAAAAATGGCCTGGTCAGGAAGTGAGTAAATCCTTCTGGGACTGAAGTGGTCAGAGGCTGGTGTCAGTAGGACAGTGGATATGTCAGGAAAGATGTTTGCATGCACACAGACGCATAGGCTTAAGAACCACTGCCAGTAGCCGTGTGACAGGTGTGCATTTGCGTGTGCGAGTGCACATTGGCACCAGGTGGGATATTTTAACTGCACTAGTCCACTGTGTCAGTGTTGTTCGCTCTATTACACTCCTGAGGCGCATCTGTGCATCTGTTCCTGTGTTGATCCTCTGTTGCTTTCCTCATCTGTATCTGACTCTGCCTGAACACCGCCTGTACCAACCCCTGGCTTGCCTCTGGACTATTCTTCTGCCTGCTCCTAGTTCCTGACCACTCTGCTGCCCCCTGTCTGTACCTTGATCTGCCTGAATGTTGCTGACCTGGACTGTCTGACCCTGCCCTGGCTCTCATACCTACATCTGCATTAGCTGACCCATACCTGCCTCCAGCTCTGGTCCTTCTGCCTATGCGCATCCAGTGCCACCTGTGTGCCCCTAATGGACAGGCCACCACTGGTGGGCACTGCACAGTAATTTACATGTTGGGCACTGCACATGACATGGTGCGCACTGCACGGCACAGCACATTACATGGAGGGTACAGCACATTACATGGTGGGCACTGCATGGCACAGCGCATGATATGATGGACACAGCATATTACATGGTGGGCCCTGCATGGCACAGCACATTACATTACATTGTGAACATAACACATTGCACGGTGGGCACAACACACTACATGCTGGGCAAAGCACATTACATAGTGGGTACAGCACAGCACAATACATGGGAGGCACTGCACATGACATGGTGGGAATGGCACAGCACATGACATGGTGGGCACAGCACATTACAGGGTGGGCACTGCATGGCACAGCACATTAAATGGTGGCTATTGCACATGACATGGTGGGCACTGCATGGCACAGCACATGACATGGTGGACACTGCACATTACATGGTGGGCACTGCATGGCACAGCACATGACATGGTGGGCACTGCATGGTACAGCACATGACATGGTGGGAACTGCATGGCACAGCACATTACATGGTGGGCACTGCATTGCACAGCACATGATATGGTGGGCACTGCACATGACATGGTGGGCACTTCATGGCACAGAACATGACATGGTAGGCACTGCAATGCACAGCACTTGACATGGTGGGCACTGCACATTACATGGGGGACACTGCAAATCACAGCATGACACGGTAGGCACTGCACATGACATGGTGGGCACTGCATAGCATTGATAAGCCACTCTGTCTGACTCAGAGATGCTGTCAGGCTGTGCGTTCCACCGTGGGACTGGGACTACGAGTCGAGAAACCGAAAATGATGCAGCGGTACCGGTAAAAGCACCGCCCTATGTCCTACAGAATCGGATAATCATAAACCACCGTAGGAAGCATAATCCTACAGTGGGAGTGTTCCGGTGCCCTAGGACACTTGAAAGGCAGCCAATAAAGCTTCGCAGCAGCAGTCACGTGATTTAGTTTTTGTCATGCTTCCCATGGGAAAGATGCAACAAGTTTGTCACACCTGGGTTTGGGGATCCTCTGCCATTCCTCCTTGCAGATCCTCTCCAGTCCTGTCAGGTTGGATGGTGAACGTTGGTGGACAGCCATTTTTAGGTCTCTCCAGAGATGCTCAATTGGGTTTAAGTCAGGGATCTGGCTGGGCCATTCAAGAACAGTCACAGAGTTGTTGTGAAGCCACTCCTTCGTTATTTTAGCTGTGCGCTTAGGGTCATTGTCTTGTTGGAAGGTAAACCTTCGGCCCAGTCTGAGGTCCTGAGCACTCTGGAGAAGGTTTTCATCCAGGATATCCCTTTACTTGGCCGCATTCATTTTTCCCTCGATTGCAACCAGTCGTCCTGTCCCTGCAGCTGAAAAACACCCCCACAGCATGATGCTGCCACCACCATGCTTCACTGTTGGGACTGTGTTGGACAGGTGATGAGCAGTGCCTGGTTTTCTCCACACATACCGCTTAGAACAGTGGTTCTCAACTCCTGTCCTCAGGACCCACTAACAGGCCAGGTTTGCAGGATAACTCAAATACATCACAGGTGATATCATTTGCTGCTCAGTGATTGCAGTATTCTAGTCTGCATCTCCCCATGGTAATACTTAAAATCCGGCCTGTTGGTGGGTCCCGAGGACTGGAGTTGAGAACCACTGGCTTAGAATTAAGGCCAAAAAGTTGTATCTTGGTCTCATCAGACCAGAGAATCTTATTTCTCACCATCTTGGAGTCCTTCAGGTGTTTTTTTTAGCAAACTCCATGCAGGCTTTCATGTGTCTTGCAGAGGAGAGGCTTCCGTCGGGCCACTCTGCCATAAAGCCCTGACTGGTGGAGGGCTGCAGTGATGGTTGACTTTCTACATCTTTCTCCCATCTCCCGACTGCATCTCTGGAGCTCAGCCACAGTGATCTTTGGGTTCTTCTTTACCTCTCTCACCAAGGCTCTTCTCCCCCGATAGCTCTGTTTGGCCAGACGGCCAGCTCTAGGAAGGGTTCTGGTCATCCCAATTGTCTTCCATTTAAGGCTTATGGAGGCCACTGTACTCTTAAGAACCTTAAGTGCAGCAGAAATTTTTTTGTAACCTTGGCCAGATCTGTGCCTTGCCACAATTCTGTCTCTGAGCTCTTCAGGCAGTTCCTTTGACCTCATGATTCTCATTTGCTCTGACATGCACTGTGAGCTGTAAGGTCTTATATAGACAGGTGTGTGGCTTTCCTAATCAAGTCCAATCGGTATAATCAAACACAGCTGGACTCAAATGAAGGCGTAGAACCATCTCAAGGATGATCAGAAGAAATGGACAGCACCTGAGTTAAATATATGAGTGTCACAGCAAAGGGTCTGAATACTTAGGACCATGTGATATTTCAGTTTTTCTTTTTTAATAAATCTGCAAAAATGTCAACAATTCTGTGTTTTTCTGTCAATATGGGGTGCTGTGTGTACATTAATGAGGAAAATAAATGAACTTAAGGCCTCATACACACGGGAGTTTGCAAAAAAATAAGCAAAACGCCGGGCCTGACGTCAGGGAAAAAAATCGCCGTTTTTCTCGGCGTTTTGCATTGACGTCAATGCATGTTTTTTCATGCTAGCTTTCAGCGGTGTTTTCTGCCTCTATTCAAAATCAATGGTTCCCTATGGGAGCCCATTGATTTGAATAGAAGCCGCACCAGAAGTCGGATCACGATGATCCGACTTGCGGCGCGCGACTTGTGTGCTAGGGGTCTTAAGGGGAAACCCCCGCAAAAAATTTGCGTGGGGTTCCCCCTCAAGAGCATACCAGGCTCTTCGATCTGCCATGGATTTTAAGAGGAACCCCCACGCCAAAAAAAACAGCGTAGGGCCCCCCCCCAAAATCCATACCAGACCCTTATCCGAGCATGCAGCCTGGCAGGCCAGGAAAGGGGGTGGGGACGAGCGAGCGCCCCCCTCCTCCTGGACCGTACCAGGCCACATGTCCTCAGCATGGGGAGTATGGGTGCTTTGGGGCAGGGGGGGCTCTGCGCCCCCCCCACCCCAAAGCACCTTGTCCCCATGTTGATGGGGACAAGAGCCTCTTCCTGACAACCCTGGCCGTTGGTTGTCGGGGTCTTCGGGTGGGGGCTTATCGGAATCTGGAAGCCCCCTTTAATAAGGGGGCCCCCAGATGCCGGCACCCCCACCCTATGTTAATGAGTATGGGGTACATCGTACCCCTACCCATTTACCTGGGGGAAAAAAAGTGTACAAAAAAACACTACACAGCTTTTTAAAATATTTTATTAAATCAGCTCCG
The DNA here is from genome assembly GCA_018402905.1 of Glandirana rugosa. Lineage (NCBI taxonomy): Eukaryota > Metazoa > Chordata > Amphibia > Anura > Ranidae > Glandirana > Glandirana rugosa. Next base: position 832,459 of record BLSH010213158.1, on the reverse strand, counting down.
GCGTCTTCTCCCCTCTCTTCTCCATCATCTTCTTTCTTTGGCTCTTTTGCAGGGTCTTCTGTCTTCTGAGGGGTCTTCTGCGGGGTCTTCTGCTCTTTTGCCGCTGTCTCCCCGGCTAGCTTCTCCCGCTGCTTCTTCTTCTTCTACTTCTTCTTCTTCTCCTTCTTCTTCTGGAGGCAGGGCTGTGATGTGATGGCCCGCCCCAGGATGTGCCATCATGAGGGTGGGGCTCATGATGACATCTTCGTGTGGCCCCACCCCATGCCAATATAAGGCAACCGCGCAGCAAGGACCCGGCATTTGAGTGGAAGAGAGCGACGAGTCAACATCTCCAGAAGAAGAAGCAGCGGGAGAAGCTAGCCAGGGAGACAGCGGCAAAAGAGCACAAGACTCCGCAGAAGACCCCTCAGAAGACAGAAGACCCTGCAAAAGAGCCGAAGAAAGAAGATGCCGGAGCAGATTTAATAAAATATTTTAAAAAGCTGTGTAGTGTTTTTTTTTTATACACTTTTTTCCCCCAGGTAAATGGGTAGGGGTACGATGTACCCCATACTCATTTACATAGGGTGGGGGTGCCGGCATCTGGGGGCCCCCTTATTAAAGGGGGCTTCCAGATTCTGATAAGCCCCCGCCCACAGACCCTGACAACCAACAGCCAAGGTTGTCGGGAAGAGGCTCTTGTCCCCATCAACATGGGGGCAAGGTGCTTTGAGGTGGGGGGCGCAGTGCCCCCCTGCCCCCAAAGCACCCATACTCCCCATGTTGAGGGCATGTGGCCTGGTACGGTCCAGGAGGGGGGGTGGGGGCGCTCGCTCATCCCCAGCCCCTTTACTGGCCTGCCAGGCTGCGTGCTCGGATAAGGGTCTAGTATGGATTTTGGGGGGGACCCTATGCCGTTTTTTTTGGCGTGGGGGTTCCTCTTAAAATCCATGCCAGATCAAAGAGCCTGGTATGCGCTCTTTGGGGGGGGAACCTCACGGAAATTTTTTGCGGGGGGTCCCCTTTAAGACCCCTAGCACACAAGTCGCGCCGCAAGTCGAATCACTGTGATCCGACTTCTGGTGCGGCTGCTATTCAAATCAATGAGCTCCCATAGTGAGCCATTGATTTTGAATAGAACGCCTGATGAGACTTAACACTGTGTATACAACGTTAGGCCATGTTATTGAGCGTTTTGCCGGCTCGGCATCAAAAACGCCATGGCGCTGCAGCTTCAGAACGCACTGGTCCCGCGTTCTAGCTACAGCTCACTAACGCTGATGCCCTCTACTGCTCAAAAACATCAACGTTTTTAGAGTGCCATTGAATAACATGGAGAGCAGCAAAAAACTCCCAAAAACGTGGCATTACAAAACGCCCGTGTGTATGAGGCCTAAATGATTTTAGTAAATGGCTGCAATATAACAAAGAGTGAAAAATTTGAGGGGGTCTGAATACATATACCACTATATATATATATATATATATATATATATATATATATATATATATATATATATATATATTGCGGTTGGCAAGTGGTTAATGAGATGTAGCCATGTGCTCCCTGTAGCAGCCTAACAGGTAAATCCCAGACGAACCCCCAAATGTAGCCATGTGCTCCCTTGGGAGTGGCTGGTAGTTACCTTATAGCTGCCCTCAATCCCACCATATCTCTCACATCCAAAGTCACTGAACAGGCCGGCTCTTGTTTTTGTTTGTTTTATTTAGGGGATTTAATTTGGATGGGGAAAAGGGGTGACTGTGGGATGCCCAAAGAATTGATTACAGGACCTCCTATATACACGACCGTATATACACTCTACTTCCTCCAGCACATCTCTACTGCAGACTATTGCTCCTTCACTTCTCTCCAGCATGTCACTTAGTTCTTGAACTGAAGGGAAATGTATAAGACTCACATAACTCCTTTCTCTTTACCGCAGCTAGCACATGGTGAGGCCTGCAAACTGTCAGCAGGGCCTCTGGACCACCCGTTACAGGCCAGGGTCTTGGACCCCTCAAAGTGTAGCTTAGTACGTTGATGCTAGCTGGGCCTTTGATGGACTACAACTTCCAGCCCATCCCTCTTCCAGATCGCAGCGACCTGCTTTACTCTCAGTGACACTCCTTCCCCTGACTGGCTCCTGAGACCTCCACAGACTGTCCACTATTCCTCTCCCAGCCTGCTCCAGCCTTTCCTCCAGCTCCCAGTGTCTGTCACTCACTGACTCCAGTGGATACTTTAAAATGTTCTCAGTAGCACCTCTGCTGTTCTCCTACACCCTTGTGCTGCTCCCGGAATCAATTCCACTCCTGGCTGCACCCGAGTCTCCAGGACTCAAGGTCACCCCCGCAGGCTGGGGGCTCCCTCCCTGGTGAGGCCTCCACAGCACCTCCGCTACATCTTCATCACTTCCACCTGACTTTTCCTCCCCCCTGCTGGCAGACTGCTGTATTTAAGGAGGCCTACCCCCTGCCAATCCAGACTGTAGATTGGTCAGGGCTCCTTGTTATACATCAGGAAGTTACACCTCCTCATATATCCCCCTTTCCAGAGCCTTCTCTGTTCAAAAAGGGGAGGAAACTCCAAGGGGTGTGGTGTTCCTTCCTTCTATCTCCAGCCACGCCCTGAGCCACTCCCCAGCTCAAATCAAAACATTCAGGCCTATACCTACAGTCAGGCGTGACTAAATTTTGCCTCTCCTAGCAAAAAGACCTCACTAAAAAGCGCCTACAGAGATAACCTCAGCCATAAAAAAGTAATTTTGCATTAAACTTCCCTATTCTTAACCACTTCCATACCGCCGGACGTCGTATGACGTCCTTGGGTTTGAGTGGTGATATCTGAATGGTGCCTGCAGCTGCAGGCACCATTCAGATACCGTTTTTTTCAGCAGGCGATTCCCTGCAAGATAAATGTGGTCTTAGCGGCTGATTCGCCGCAAGATCACTTCTATCAGCGGCGGCAGAGGTGACCCCCCCGCCGCTTTCCGGTCATCTCTGACGCTTACCGGACCCGCCGGCAGCGGCGGAGATGATCCGATGCTCTCCCCCCAGTGTCTGTGAGCCGACTGAGCGGCTGAAGCCGCTCACTCAGCCCCATAACACGGCCGGCGGAAATGACGTCAGAAATGACGTCTGCCCAACGGTCTTAAAGGGCCCAATCTTTTTTTTCTTCTGTCACTTTTTTCAGATTTTTTTTTTTTTGCATTTGAGTGTAAATATGAGATCTGAGGACTTTTTGACCCCGGATCTCATATTTAAGAGGACCTGTCATGCTTTTTTCTATTACAAGGAATGTTTACATTTCTTGTAATAGGAATAAAAGTGATCAATTTTTTTTTTAAAGAACAGTGTAAAAATAAAAAGTAAAAAGCAAAATAAATAATTAAAAAAAAAAAAAAAATTTAAAGCGCTCCGTCCCGCCGAGCTCGCGCACAGAAGCGAACGCATACGTAAGTCCCGCCCACATATGAAAACGGTGTTCAAACCACACATGTGAGGTATCACCGCGATCGTTAGAGCGAGAGCAACAATTATAGCTCTAGACCTCCTCTGTAACGCAAAACTGCTAACCTGTAGAATTTTTTAAATGTCGCCAATGGAGATTTTTAATTTGCAAAGTTCATCGCCGTTCCGCGAGCGGACGTAATTTTGAAGCATGACATGTTGGGTATCATTTTACTCGACATAACATTATCTTTCACAATATGGAAAAAAATTGGCCTAACTTTACTGTTTTCTTATTTTTTAACGAAAAAAACTGAATTTATTCAAAAAAAAGCACGCTTGTAAGACCGCTGCGCAAATACGGTGTGACATACATTTTTTCAATGACCGCCATTTTATTCTCTAGGGTGTTAGGGAAAAAAAAATATAATGTTTGGGGGTTCTAAGTAATTTTATAGCAAAAAAACAGTTTTTAACTGGTAAGCACAGAACTCAAGAAACAGGCTTGGTATTGAAGTGGTTAAGATGCTTTTTTATGGCTTTGAAATATAGGAGAATATGCACTGAAAGGTCACTATAGTCCAGTATTTATAATTTTGCATTTAAAGGGGTTGTAAAGGCATAAGGTTTTTTTTTATCTTAACGCATTCTGTGTGCTGCAGACTTCCTTAGCCCCCAGATACTTACCTGAGCCCCATCTCGATCCAGCGATGTTGCAGGAGATACTTGGATGCCCGGGACTCTCCCTTTTTATTGGCTGAGACACAGAGCAGGTGCCATTGACTATATCAAATCCTTCTACAACTGCTCCACCACCTATGTGGTATACTGTTTGACCTGTCCCTGTGGTCTCTACTATGTTGGGAGGACCATTAGGACTCTCAGAGCAAGGTTCAGCGAACACCGTAGGTCGGTCACAGAGGGAGAACCTGTTCTCAGTATTCCTCGCCACTTTGCCAGACACCACACCTCTGGGCATGAATGAAGAATTAGAAGTCAACACTGTAATCTAATGGTTATTCTTCTTCCTGAGAATCTGCAGATTCATACCCACAATTATGGGGACATACTCATAACCCATTTATATGTCACGCGTGTATCCCTGTACTTTACATACGTTCTTACCCTGGTCCAATACCCATACAGGGGTATTAACACCCATACTTAGACGTCTAAGAGTCCTTCTTCTTATTGGTAATCTAATGTCACAACTGAAGATTAAGAAGTAAG
>BLSH010213158.1:777968-806034 GCA_018402905.1 Glandirana rugosa | reverse complement strand
CCCCCCCCCCCCCCCCCCCCCCCCCCCCCCCCCCCCCCCCCCCCCCCCCCCCCCCCCCCCCCCCCCCCCCCCGCAGGGATGTAGCCTATTGGGGTCCAGGGCACGTGGTTTTTGATATGTGGTTAGTTCGGCGTACTGGAAGTTGGAGGTGTCCGGCAGACGAGGTAGGGTTACCAAGTATCAGGTTATTAGGGCTTACAGATGGCACGATATTTATCTGAGCTCTGGAAGAGGATCCAAGGCATCCAGATTTTATGGTGCTTGTTTAAATTATCTGAAGATATTGCTATAAGTTCCTCTATTTGTATAGTCCTATTGAGTCTGCTGAGCCAAGCTTTGAGTGAAGGAGCTGACATCTGCTTCCAGAGAACTGGCTGATGTTATCATGTGCATGGCTAGGGAATGACGGCGTAGGTGTTTCATAGGTTCTGAGTAGTGTAAGATATATTGATGTAGGGAAAAGTCTATTGAGTGTGGGGAGACTTGTTTTATTATGCCGTGGACCTGTTCCCAGTACACCTTAATGATTGGGCATTCCCACAGATGTGTTTCATTGTGCCCCCTGGGTTCCCACATTTCCAGCAAACGTTGGGCCATTGAGGGTAGAATTTGTGGAGTAGCGCGGGTGTTCTATACCATTGAGTTAGCACTTTGTAGTTATGTTGCTGAGTGGAAACGTTACGTGAGCTTTTGTGTGCTGTGAGGCAAATTGTTTCCCAATCTCTGTCAGGAAGTATGTTAATGGGCACTGTTTCCCAGACTTTTCTAATGGAAGCTAGATGGTCCGGTGTTTGAGAGGAGAGCAAAGCGTGCAAACTCGCGATGAGGTGTCTTTGAGGTTGGGATCCGCAGAGTTTCTCAAAAGTAGTCAAGGGTTTGAGATAGAGGTTTTTTTCCTTTGAGCATGTGAGGAAATGCCGGATCTGTAGGTATGACCAATTGGGAATTTATTCTACGATGTTGACTAGGTCTGATTTGGTTCGGAAGGCACCACGGGAGAAAAAATGATGTGCCCTTGGGCGGGAGTTTGATGTGAATTAAATTTTCATATCAGAGAGTCCCGGGAGGAAGCTAGGATTGTTCAGGATAGGTGTCATAGGTCCCGGAAGGGATGTTAATGGAGAGGATTTCGACAAATCCCGGAGGCACTGTATGGGGGGGGGGCGATCAGGGGGAAATTTTTATTAGTCATCTCCTTAATTTGTTTCTGGAGCCAGATTGTGTCCTGGAGGGGGTGTTTGAGGAGTTATTGTTCAAGGGGGACCCAGTCCTTGATCTTGTCGTGGACGTGCCAGACAATTATTCTCGCTAATAATATGGCCTTATGATATCTTTGGAAATCCGGCAAGCCAATGCCTCCCCTGTGTTTAGGGGCAGAGAGTCTAGTAAGACTTATCCGAAGTGGGTGTCCTTTCCAAAGGATGGAGCTAAGTTGGGATCTGATGGAAGGGAAGAACGATTTGGGTAGGGCAATAAGTAATGCCTGCGCAATGTACAAGAACCTCAGGAGGGATGTCATTTTGATAGTAGTTGCCCGCCCAAACCAGGAAAGGTTCAATTTCTCCCAGGTGTGCAGGTCTTTCGAAAATTCTCGCAAGAAGGGAAGGAAGTTTAAAGTGTAGAGTACTGTTGTTGAGGTAGGGAGTTGTATGCCCAGGTATGGGATTGCGTTTGGTTTCCAGGTGAAAGAGAAGTAGTCTTGGCATTTGCTTACTACGTTATCGGGTAGGGAGATGTTAAGGGCGTACAATTTTTTAATGTTGATTTTAAAATTAGAAATGGTGCCAAATTGGAGAAACTCTGAGGAGATTAGAGATGGTGATGTCTGGTTTAGTAAGAAAAAGGAGGATATCATCGGCAAAGGCAGCTATCTTGTAGGTGCGATCGCCAATTGTGACTCCCGTGATATCTGGGTTTGTTTGAAGGCAAGTAAGAAAGGGTTTCATGGTAAGAATAAAAACTAGCGGGGAAGGGGGACAACCCTGCCTGGTTCCATTCTGGATGGGGAAGGCGTCCGATAGGTGGCCGTTTATCTTAATCCTGGCATGCGGATTCGTATACAGACTTAGGATGCTATTTAGCATAAAGTGTCCCAGTCCCACTGAGGAGAGGACCGCTGCCATGTAGTCCCAAGCCACTCTATCGAACCCCTTCTCCGCATCTGTGGATAGGAAGAAGCCTTCTGTAGATGTTTTAGCTAGCCAGTGTTGGATAGTAAGAGCCTTAATGGTGTTGTCCCGCGCTTCTCTGCCAGGGACAAAACCGGCTTGATTGTGGGATATTAAATTGGGAATAAAGGGAAGGAGTCTGTTTGCCAGTAGTTTTGCGTAAATCTTGATATCTACATTTAATAGAGAGATAGGTCTGTAGTTTTCGACTAAAGTGGGGTCTATTCCTTTCTTGTGTATAACCGATATGTGAGCTTCTAGCAGATCTTTAGGGGGTTCCTTTACTTTGTGTAGGGAGTTAAAGGCGGTTAGGAAGTGTGGGTCCAGGATAGTCGCATATGTCTGGTAGTATAGATCAGTGAGACCATCGGGGCCTGGGCTTTTCCAGGGTTTAAGGCTCTTCAGGGCAAGCCGGAGTTCCTCCGAATTAAGGGGGGTGTCAATGGTGGCTACTTGGTCTGGAGAGAGCTGGGGCAGTTTATGTTCTGAGAGATAATTATCGATAGCATTGATCCTGGAGTGTGGATTCTGGGGGTTACTAGAATGTTTCGGCAAATTATATAGGTTAGAATAATATTCAACAAATTGTTGTGCTATATCTTCAGTTTTGTTGATTTTCACTCCCGAACGATTTGTGATGGAGTGAATTGTCATTTGGGCCCTTTGGCCTCTAAGTAACCTAGCTAAGAGTTTACCACTCTTGTTGGCTTGATCGTAGAAAAGTTTGGTATTTAGCATGAATTTCCTTTTGACCTGTCTGTCCAATTCCTCTAGTAGAGTTCGTCTCGCCAGTGTCAGGGCAACGTAATCTGTTTCGGCTTTACTCCGTTTATGGGAGGCCTCTAGTATGGGATTTGGGAGGTTAATGCCATAATTGTGGCCTGTCTTTCTTTTTTCATTTGCGATGAGAGAAAAATGCATTTACCTCTCATAACGCATTTGTGGGCCAGCCACTGTGTCAAGGCCGATGTCTCTAAAGAGGAATTAAGCGCAAAATAGTCCTTTAATGTCAGCTGTAGGGTCTCTTTACTCGCCAGATTGCATAGAAGCTGTGGGCCCAGTCTCCAACCGTTGTGTCTCTGTTTAAAGTTGGGAAAGTGGAGGGTCATAGTAATGGGGTGGTGGTCTGAAATGTACATGGAAGCGTCGTGGAGGTAAGTCAGGTCCATTTGGGTGATAAAGAGGTAGTCAATACGTGAGTATTTGTGGTGAGGAGGAGAGTAGTAAGTATAATCCTTGGAGTCAGGGTTTAGGGTTCTCCAGGTATCATGTAGGGATAGTAGGTGCATTTGGTTCTTCATGTGGCGGAGGGCGCGGTACGGTAGGGAGGAGGATCCAGATGAGGAGTCGAGATTAGGGCAGAGGGGAACGTTGAGGTCGCCACCGAGAATGGTCATTCATTTGTGAAACGGGATGAGTCTACCTATTACTTTCCTGATGAAAGGAACCTGACTAGTATTGGGAGCGTAAATGTTAGCGAACGTCACCGGCTTGTTATGGATATGCCCTTTAACAAAAATATAGCGCCCTTCAGGGTCAGCTAGCTGGGCAGAGAATTGAAATGGGAGGTTTTTGGCGATAAGGATGGTAACTCCTTTAGTTTTTATGAGTGGGGAAGGGGCATGAAAAGTATGTGGATATATTCTGTTATAGAATTTGGGAATATTTTGTGACCTGAAGTGTGTCTCCTGTACAAAGACTACATGTGCTCTAAGTTTAGATGCTTCTCTAAGGACAGCAGATCTTTTTTCAGGGGTGTTGAGGCCTCTGACATTTAGGGACATGATCTTTAGGGTGTCTTGGGTGCTCATCTTGTCGTTAGGGGTTTAACGATAGAGAAAAAAGAAAAAGGAGAAAAGGGGGACGTGGGCGGGGGAGGGGAGGGGACGGGGGGGTCAGGGGGGTGGGGAGGTCAGGACAATTGGGGTAAATGAAAGGGGTGTAAGGATCCTGTGGGCAACGGAGTTGATCACACTCCGGACCACAGTATGTGATCCCTAGAGAGTATCGGCTAGGTGGGTGACTAGCCGAAGTGGGGGGCTTGTGGAAGGGATTGGTGGACTAAGTAGGAGGTGAAAGGCCAAAGGCCAGCGGGGAGAGCAGCGCCCATGACCAACACCCCCAGAAAGGGGGCGCTGGGAACCGGTTTGGCTAGCTCAGTGTTAAGATGTTGTGGAGCAAATTTAAGGGGAGGATTTGAAGGTGTGTCGCCTCTATCAAGCGGGGCAGGCATCAAGTCCTGCCCAGGCAAGGTAGAGCCGCCGTCTACTAACAGACCTCAGTGGGGTAGTAGGTTTTCAAATTATGGGCACCCTTGCATAGGGTGGTAGATATTTGGCAAAAATAACATATCTGTTAGAAGAAATAACTTGTTGCCAGCAATTCTGGCCGTTTCCGCGGTGGTGCGCGCGCTCCCGTGCGCGTTCGCCTATTTAAACCCAGAGACTCCTGCATTGAACCGCTGCTCGTTCTACAGCGTTCCAGACCTGTGGGCCACAGCTCCCCCACCAGTTCCTGTGTTCATCTGCTTCCTATTTGACCCGGCTTGCCTTGACCTGTTGTCCGCTACCTGCACCGACCCCGGCTATCCACGACCATCCGCTTGTCTACTCCTCTGTACCTCCGCTGCCCGCCCGTTAACGAACCTTTGCCTAGACTTGAAGATCCGCCTGCCTGATCCTTTTGTACCTCTCTGCCTGCCTGTTGCCGACCCTGCCTGTACGACCCCTCTTCTGTCCGCACGTCTTCCTGGAACCTCACTACAGCATCAGTGACCATCCAGCCCTCGTGCCATCCTGCACTCTCGGCCTCTGTCTACACTACCAGGGGTCCTGAATCGGGTGCGCAAGAGAGGTTGTTCCCTGCACAAGACAGATTCCACCGTCAGGTACGTAACAATATCTTAATATCTAGGTTTTCAAGTCTAATGGAGATGCATATTACCCAAACAAAAAAAAGACACAAACGTGCCGTTCAATATGTGCCACGATGCTGGGCCACCGGTCCGGAACCCCGCCAATTAAGACAGCACCTCGGGGAGCGGCAGATCAGCAGCGCAGCCCATAGACAGAGAATTAATAGCAAAACAACAGCAGTTATAAACATGTATAAACCAAACCTGAAGCCGTGACAAAAGATGTGGAAACCCGGGCCTTTAGTGGCGAACCTGGGAGCAGCCTATCGGGAGGCCCCCAAGTTGACCTGGCCATGGGTCTGGGAGAGCTCCATCTTCTTCTTCCTTCGCATGCGAACTCTGTGGATTGAAGGCAAGGTGAAGAAGACGGAGCCCTAAAACGAGTTGAAATGTCCTGGCTTAGTCAGACTAATCCGCCATCACCGCGGAGAGGCATGATGGACATGCAGGCAAGAGTAAGGCGACCACGGATATAGAGGGGACAATGTGTGATAAATGTGGCGGACATTGGGTCTGTGAGTCAACCGACGTGTAACTGTGGGCTAGGGACGGAGAATTGTTGCCGTGATGCCTGTCCATAAAAAGTCTTTAAGAAGGGTATGGCACCCTATGGTTGGGTGAACAAAGCATTGGCTTGACTCCTATGCGGTCCGACAAAGGTTGCATCAAACAATAGGGATAGCACTGAGGGTGTCCAAAAGCAAATGGGTGATAATAATAAAAAAAGGGAAAAAATATAGAGAGAGAAAAAAAAAAAGTAGACGAAGGTAGGCGAACAGATATCAGCTGTAGTGATCAGTCAGATGGACGTTACCTAGTAGCTTAAGAAGATTGGTGCGGGAAAGCGGGCCGGATTTAGGCCTCCTGCACTTGATCAGGTTCAGGGTTGTGGTCGTCCTGATGTTCGTCTGGTGCAGCTTGATCTTGTTTTCTGCGATGAGATGGGGTAGCTCTTGGTCTCCTCCGAGGTGTATGTAGGTCAGCATCTTGTGGAAGCAGCTCCGCCCATAATGCTGGGATTGAGAATTCCCGGTACCAGTCAGGAACCGGGATAGGCCTCATACTGACGTGTTCGAAAAAGTGAGGGAGGTCGGCCGGAGTCTGCAAAAAAAAGGTGCGGCCCTGTACGGTAACGGAAAGACCAAAAGGAAAACGCCATTTGTAGACTAAACGTCTTTCTCTGAGTGCTGCCAGTATGGGGCGCAGTACCCTTCTGTGGTTAAGCGTGATCTGAGATAGATCCTGGAATATTTTGATTTCCGCTCCGTTTAGTAAGATTTCCTTTTGGTTGCGGGCACGTATAGCTACCTCTTCCTTCAATTTATAGTCCATAAAACAACAGACAATGTCTCTTGGTGGGTCTCCCTCTCTCCCCCTGGGTCGGAGAGCTCTGTGAGCCCGCTCGAACTCCACCGGTGCGTCTTGAGGCCTTTCCAGGATATTATTGACCAGGAACTGCAGGGCAAGAGGAATCTGATCGTGTTCGATGCGTTCGGGGACTCCGCCAATGCGGAGGTTCCTTCTGCGGCCTCTGTTGTCGAGGTCTTCGAGTTTCCTCTGCATATCTATGAGGTGTAAGGGATATCGGGCGCCATGTTGTTGGAGTTCCTGGATGTCGGCGTCATGGCGACCGGCAGCTCTTTCGACTTCCTCAAGTCTGTCATTAACTCCTCTGAGTTCGTCCTTAAGATCGGACACAGCGTCCGATAGTGCTCCCTTGATGTCAGCTGCTAGGCATTGAAGGTCCGTGACCTTGGGCATCTGGTTAATGAGGGTGAGCAGTGTTTCTTGATCAGCATGTTGTTTGTTCATCTGGGTGCCTTCTGACTGTCTGCGAGCCATGGCGGACGGTGTGTAGTAAGATGTAGAAGGCTCAGGAGCCGAGGGGGGTTGTGTGCGGAACAGGTCAGGTAGGTTGCGGCCCGGTTGAGAGTATGGCGCGCTAGAGAAGGGTAGTTGCCAATTTTGCCCATCACAAAGTCATACAAAGGGTAAGTTCCCCAAAAAAAAAGGCGCTGCCCTCCCCGCGGTGCCACCGGCCCTAAATTATGTTGTCATCTTCACCCGAGTCTGGCTAGAAATGAACAAGAGCAGCTTAGTGGACTGACTGCCTCCCCAGGTCCAGGCCTCATGCAGCAGGGGTCCTGATATTCTGTTCAGCCCGCTTTGGGGGATAGGGGGAGCTGTTATGGTCCCCAAGAGAGTCTGGCCAGCTGTTAAGTAGTCCTATGTGGCCAAGGTGGTTCTTCAAAGGGCTGCGGCCTAGTCACGGGTGAAGCCGCGGGCTAAATTTGCGGGCGTCCCGATCGATCGGATGGGATCGTGTGGATTTTTGGCCCGGTCTGCAGGGGGGGATAGAAGGAGTCCCAGAGGCCTTATTCCACGGTCGTAGGATAGCGGCAGGATGAAGTATTGAAGCCGCCGCGGCCTAGGCCGCAAATGAAGCCGCGGCCTCGATTTGGGACACTGCGGAAGACGGGCACGGGCGGCCGAGATAAGCAATCCAGGGTGTAGGGGAAGGTACTGGGGAGCTACCTAGGTGGGTTTTAGGCGCTCATCCATCCTCAGGAAGGTAGGATGGTTTCAGATTGCGCCTGGGAGATCGGAGCTCTCCCAAAACACGTCCAGCATCTTCCAGGTCCAAGCCACGCCCCTGCGAATCCATCATCTTTAACGTTATTGTGCCAGTTTTGTTCATTTATACACATCGTTTTGCACTGCATGGAACAAAATATGGATGTTCCACTGTCTGACTATGCTGTTTGGCAGGGGTGTGCATACCAGAAGATGAATTGAACAGAAGTTAAAAATCCTTTGACATGTGAAGTTGTTTTACTGCTTTAAGAGTTCTGCTTTAAGGGAATTGAAGTTCATAACTCATCAGCATAATCAACAGCAACAGCTTGAATACAAACAGACATTACCATGTATTTGGAAAAACACAGTTGCACATTGGAATCAACAAATCTGTAATCTGAGCCTTATTCAGCCAATTTACCTATAAATTATTGACTACCACCTTGACTAAACCATTGTGAGGGTGCAGGGAAAGGTCATTGCCTAAAATGACTAATCTTCCTGGCAAAAGCTTTATTGACTTACCGATTCTTACTCTGTTCTGGTGTGTCCTGACGGTCGCTCTAAATCTCATTGTGTGGAACATTTTGTGTTCATTTAACCACTTCCGGACCTACCGCCATCAATATATGTCAGTCCTTTGACACTGAATACTATTGTTCTGGCAGCAGATAGTTGCCATAACCCGGTATACTTTTCAACAGCGGGCAGTCTGCTTTTCGATAAAAGTGGTCCCTGCGCCAGATTCGCCACAAGATCACTTTTATCTGCGGTGGGAGAGGTGCCCCCCCACCCACCGTGTCCCGGTCGTCTCTGCCGCTTACTGGATCTGTCAATAGCGGCGGAGATGATCTGATCCTATCCCTTGTTGGCAGGAAGTCGAGTGAGGGCATAATAACCCTCACTCGACTCTATGCCCTTGGAGGACGGGAGCGATATCAAATGTCACTTCCGCCCTCCGGCCTTAAAGGGACAATTTAAAAAAACAAACTATTTTTTTTATTTATTTTTTTCCTTGCTTTTAAGTGTAAATGTGAAATCTCAGGTCTTTTTGACCCCAGATCTCAAATTAAAGAGGCCCTGTCCTGCTTATTTCTATTACAAGGGATGTTTACATACCTTGTAATAGGAATAAAAGTGATCATCTATTTTTTTAAAAGAACAGTGTAATAAAAATAAAAAGTAAGATAAATAAGAAAAAGAAAAAAAAATGTAAAGCACTCCTTCCCTCCGAGCTCACGTGCAGAAGCGAACGCACACGTAAGGAGCACCCACATATGTAAACGGTGTTCAAACCACAAATGTGAGGTATTGCCGTGATCGATAGAGTGAAAGCAATAATTCTAGCTCTAGACCTCTGCTGTAGCTCAAAACCGGTAACATGTAGAAATTTTTAAACATCACCAATGGAGGTTTTTAAGTGCCAAAGTTTGTTGCCATTCCACAAGCAGGCGCAATTTGAAGCATGTCATGTTGGGTATCAATTTACTTGGCATAACGTTATCTTTTACAGTATAGAAAAAAATTGGGCTAACTTTACTGTTTTCTTATTTTTTAATTCAAAAAAGTGTATTTTTTCCTAAAAATGACCGCCATTTTATTCTCTAGGGTGTCTGAAAAAATATATATAATGTTTGGGGGTTCTAAGTAATTTTCTAGCAAAAAAAAATTGTGATTTTAACTTGTAAACAACAGATGTCAAAAATAGGCTCGGTCCTTAGGTGGTGATAGCAAGGTTCCCAAAAATGTTAAAACATGTTAAGATAAACTGTAATGCAAACCTGAAGGACAAAGAAACTGCAATATCCACCTTATTGTGTAATGAGAATTATCAGTGCTCAGATGCTCACATCCTACAGTATGACCCTCTACATAACCAGAAATATTTTTCTAAAGAGGAAAGAGTGTACTTGTTAGCAGGCGTAGTTTGCTTGCTTGCCACTAGATGGCTCTGTTCCCCATATAGTCTTGTGTAAGGGAAAGTGATAAGTGGGTGTTAGGCTCTTTTTAGAAAAAAACATCCTAATGATGTAATGGGTGAAGTAAGTGTCCATATAAGTGCTAGGATGGGAGAGGCCTTGTGAATTGGGGTATGGGATCCACACACCCAGAGCTATCTGGATGTAGTTGGCTACTGTGCTAGGGCCCTTAACAGGGCTGCAACCCCAGGTGAGGTGGTTCTACACCCAGCAGAACCAGATGTAGTCACCCTGACTCTTTTATGGTTGTCTGGGGGCTGTCAACAGGATGCAAAAAGCCTTTTAGACCAGTCTTCTGAAGTGAGTACTAGTACATCTGGGAGTGAGTTTGCCAACTGGGAGCGTGCGAGGCTGGGCAGAGCTATGGAGAGGGCATTGAGAGAGACTGTAATATTAATGAGAACATACACACAATTGAAAATAGCCTGCATATAAGTGTGATTGCCAGGTACAGGTATTGATGTAGATTCCACATCACAGGAATATTGCTTCCAGCCTTGCTGCCCTCTGGGACTAGGGATCTCCTAAAACCACTACAAAAAAACAAACAAAAGAGAGTGCACCAGCCTAGTGCATTGTCTCACTGCATTTATTAAAGCTGATGAAGAAGGTCTACCCTTCCAAACGCATCAGCCAGTTAGGATCCTGGTGAGGTCCACCTGTATTCTGGAGTTTGCTGAGCCAAGGACTACTGGGCTATGGATGAGCAGCTTGATGAGCTGTTTTAATTCACATGTTTGTGAGTATAATCTATGTTGTTTTTTTTTTTTTTTAATAAATGCTGTGGGATAATGCACTAGGCTGGTGCGCCCTCTAGAAGAGGCCCCAAGGCTCCAAATTATGTGCTGATGTTCTGCACCCAAATTACAAATACAAAATGTCTGCTCCTGTGTATAGAGTTCCACGCTGAAGAGTTCTGTCAGTATGTCAGATGTCACGGCCATCTTTGAGAAGTTACAGTAAAGTGCGGAAAATATTTCATGTGTGAACATTCCTTTATTCACGAATTATGAGGCCTATGGTTGGAGATGTCATGAGCAGGCCTATGGCTGGGGGTTTGAAACAATATGACAAATGGTTCCATCTAGCAGCCGAAGGGTAGCTGTCCTGTCCAAGAAGAAGCAGGACAGGGATTTGCAGAGCCCGGCGCCAATACACAGCCAAGTACAAACCCCCTTACATAGCTGTGCCAGTCCAGTACAAGAAAGAGATATGTATGTAGTAGAGACCCTATTGTATTGGGTTGCCAAGAGGCATCGAGTCATCTGTATTATTATTATACAGGATTTATATAGCGTCAGTAGTTTGCGCAGCGCTTTACAATGTACATGGGGAACAGTACAATTACAATATAGTTCAGGGAAGGGACGGAGGGCCCTGCTTGCGGAGCTTACAATCTAAAGGATACCATACTTTAGCTACATACTCTGAACTGCTACACTCTGTACACTGTGTTGGAACAATACACACTCTGTGCTACTAATCATGACAGTTTTTTATTGTTATGAACAGTTGTTCTTATTAATGAACAAACTAGAAAGCCCAATTCTAGTGACCTCCAGAATTAAAGAAAAAAATTCCAAGCAGTCCTCACCCTGTCCAGACCTCAATACTAACCTCTAGTTCTTCACTGTGATCCAGCACCAGTCCTGTTAAGGGTTGAATGTCCAAAGTCATTAAACCCACTTCCTGTAGGACATCACCTTTGTGTGTCTTATCAAGCTTGGCTCACATGAGAGTGCTGAAGATAACAGAGTCATGTCACTACTTGATCACTCTTTTCTGCTATATTCAGAACAAGACAGAAGAGATGAAAAGGATCCATCATGTGACTAGACTAAAGCCAGATAAAGAAAAAAGGGTATGTAAAAAGAAATAATAATAATAAAAATGCTGTAGGGATTCTGGGGTCAAGGGAAGATTTTAAAGTATTACTAAACCCAGGATCCTGCATTCATTATATCTGGTCTCCCACAGTACACAGAACATGGAAATGCAATTATTTTAGTAAATGTAAACTGCTAAATACCTTTTTTTCATCAGCAGTTTATAGCAGTCTTTTGACTTCATTCTACTCTGACTGTACTATGAGATTGCAGGACCCCTGACCCTCTGTGTGGACAGTGCTGATTGGCCCTGTGCTGATCACATGCACTCTCCCAAGGAAAAAAAGCTCTCTAGCAATATGCACCAAACTGAACATGTGCAGAGTGACTCCAAAGGGTCTGTCTTATCAGGAGATGGATTGGGGGCAATGGAAGAAGGGGGGAATCACCGAAGAAAAGATCAAACAGCCTTTTTACACAATGCACAGGATTAATACTCAGGGAGGAATATGCCAGATGTCACCCGCACGGCCACCTTTTGTGATTTTATGCTTATGCTTATACCTATGATTGCATACTGGCACAAGTGGAGGTGCTCTTATCTGTGAGTACCCCATTTTATGCTAAATAAACAATACGGTTTTATACAGAGAGCACTAGAAAGTGTTTATTTTTATCTGCATATGTCGGGGGAGTATCTTTTCCTATTGGAGTCCAAATGAGTACCTATGCTTGAGGACCAGGACCTTCATCACCAACCTTGAGTGATACATGCTTGAAGACCTTTTTGGTCATATTAAGGAGGTGAGAGGCTGCTAGTGGTGGTGGTTTTAGGATCCACATTGTCTTCGCCTGCATGAGTTTGTGTGATAGCACCATAGCTCACATCTGGGGACTCTTTATCTTATCTGCATTTTGATGGATTGTAGTTTGCGCTGCATTATCTATTACTATTAATTAATCTTTGATTATGCTTTCATTTGGGCTGACAGTGACTACATTTGCGTACAGCCATAGCAAGGGTTTTATTTTTGGTTCTGCACAGGGATTTGTTTCCCTGTGTATGGCTATTTGAAGTCATTAGCGCTACACTTATGAATTTTATACTTATTTGCACAATTCATGTTTAATTGTAGTGTTAGCAACTAGCAATTCTTTGTATATTTTTAGAGCGGTATAAATATAACCTTAAATACAGTTTAGTGTCTGCAGGGACCCAGAGGGCCACACAGAAAGTGCCAAAGGGGCTGCAGGTTTCTAATATAAGCAAACAACAAGTGTTTCTAATCTATATAAAACAGACTTTAGAGTGTCAGGAAAGGGACATTTGTGTGTGCAGACTCACAAATCTAAGAAACCCTGCCCATGGCAGGTTAGTACGTGCACGTACATGTGTGCAAGCTGATGCACATGTGTGCATTGGCGACAGATGGGCTAAACTGCACTAATGCAGTGTGTCAGTGCCGTTTGGGCTACTACATTCCTGTGTTCCTGTTACCAGTTCTTGTTGCTTTTCTGTTGCCAACCTGATTGTGCCTCTGGCTCTGCCTTAACACCACCTGTACCAACCCCTGGCTTGTCCCTGGTTTACGCTTCTGCCTTCTCTTTCTGCTCATCCATTTTGCTGTTACTGATCTTGGTCTAACTCCTGACCACTCTCTTGTATGCCACCTGAATTTGATCTGCTCGCTAGTTGCTGACCCAGACTGTCTGCCTCTGTCTTGTGCCTGTCCTGCACCCACACCAGCCAATCTGCACTATTCACTGGCTCTTGTTCTTCTGCCAATGTGTTCAGTACTGCCATCCCTGCATTTCAGATGCACACCAGCACCTTCCAGCAAGAGACTTACTAGGCACTTGTGCCACTCTGTGCTCTGGCATTCCCTGTCACCCTACAGGGACTCCAGAACCATGCTGTAAGTGAGGCCTTCCTCAATGCTTCAGGCTCCACCACCAGGTATGTTACATAGAATCTCTGTTGTGATTTTCAGGAGGAAATACTCCACAGTTCATGTAGCTACAGAGGTCAATGACTGCTTTTTTTAAAGATCTTTTACTGCTTTTTAAAAAATATTTTTTGGGCATAGTTGTCATTTAGGATTGGTCGCGACCTGCCGAGCTGGTATCCATTAACAATGAGGAATATGTGCGAGTGTTTTGGGGAAACCTGGTGTTTGACAGCAACGAGCAAGAGCGGCCACCTCCCCCTAAGTTCTTCCCTATCCTGCCTACCACCCGGAGGGATACTGGGGATCAGCCAGCACCCCAATCCCTGGGTGACTGTTCCAATAATTCTTCCACAATGGTCGGTTCCTCCCAGGAGCAGAATTACCCAGTTGTTATGCCTACAATGATACTTTGGGGTTGATTTACTAAAGGAAAATAGACTGTGCACTTTGCAAAGTGCAGTTGCTCCAGAGCTTAGTAAATGAGGTAAAGCTTCACTTTGAAAAGAATACCCAATCACATGCAATTAAAATAAAAAAACAGCATTCTTGCTTGCACATGATTGGATGATGGAAGTCTACAGAGCTTCTGCTCATTTACTAAGCTCTGGAGCACTTGCACTTGCAGAGTGCTACTGCATTTTGCAAAGTGCACAGTCTATTTTTCTTTAGTAAATCAATCCCTTTGACTCTTATTTGTCCAAGCAATATGGGCACACTTTTCCATATGTGCCCAAAGCCTTGTTCTGGCAACTAGAGGAGGAAAGGCAGAAGATCTACAGCTGTGCCATATGGGAGAAGTTACAGGTGCTGGAGCATCAAAACGAGGCAGAGTTCCATCAGCTTTACTGGGACTATAACATTGTCCGCTATATTTATATGGACCACATCAAACTGGTAAAGCCCAGGTATTTGTATCCAGTGGTGCACCAGATCAGGAGGAAACACCATGTCACTGGGGAATGGGTCTCATACCCCAATCCAGCCTACTATGTATAAACATGCACTCTGCTGCCTTTTGTTTTAATGATTTTATTATTCCTGCTTGCACTCTAAATAATTATGTTAGTTTTGTGCTGCTAAATGTTATTTATGCAGGGGTATGGCCATAGCTGGTCAGCTTACGAAAAGGGGAGGGGAAGTGTAGGCAAGTTGCCTACATTGTACTGCACTGGCAAGGTAGTCAGCTTGCCCAGGCTGGGGAAAAGTTAACATTCAGTATCTCCCCCTGGCTTTTATTCTTGGGTTGGCTTCCACCCTGTTATATGTAAATAGGTGGAAGGTCCGGTTCAGGGGGCCTTGAGAGCAGAAGCGGGAGCTTGAGAGCAAGCAAACTTACCAAGTTCATGGAGTTCGGATATTCAAGAGCCAGCATGTGACCCCTACGAGATGGGGTTCCAATGTACGCTACAAACTATCGGAGATTGCCAGACATGGACTAACACCTTCAAAGGTATGCCTGGGAAGCCACCCAACTAGTTTGTTTAGGGCCTAGACTATGTTGTATCTGTTAATTGTTCTGCAACAGAGAGCTATGGTAAAAGTTGTCGTACTGTTCCAAGCCTGGTCTGAAGTCATTCAAAGGGATACATGATGCTCACTGGCTTATAAAATAACAAGGTTAATAAAAAACATGTGGGGTATGAAGCCACTACTACTAGGTTAACTTGGCAAAAACAAAAAGGAGGAGGAATGCAGCTGCAGTAACTAGTGCAAAATACAGAGCAACCGGTCATGAAGCACAGTACCTGGCATAGGTGACAGGCGCTCCGGGAGTGAGGGGATTGTGTTCTGGTTTCCTCCCTAGAAGGTTACACAAAGGCATCTGGGGCCAAACACACTGTACGGAGACCTTGTGTACCTGGCCGTATGGTACAGAAGAGAGGAGTTAAGTGAGAGCATGCATGAGGTCCACGCTAGTGCTTGGCAAGACCCCATTTAGTCATTGGGAGTGAGGAGGCAGAGGTACGCTAGACTGGTGGAGAGGGCATAGGCTCCGCAGTGTCCCTCCTAAATGCAAATCATTACCTAGCAAGGTGTGTGGTGACAGCACTCTTACAGTAGGACTTACTTTTATTGCTGCACACTGTTTACGGCTCATCTATAAGCCAGGGGACCACCATAATGTTTGATTTTCAGATGAACCCGGTCCCCTCCTGGTCCTGGGCATTGGTGAACACGCATACGCAAAAGGTACCCCCACGTGCAGGGTGAAGTGACCTCGTCTACACCTCTCACTTCCTGTTTTGGCTTAGGGAGAGAAAATGAAGGGAAATCTCCCAAAAATCGACACAGACAGCAAACAAAAGCTTACAGGGGTTATAAGCATCCCTTGATCTATCCAAAAAAATAAGTGTTGTATTTAGCTCTAGGGACAGATCACTATTACCATTATGGAAGGCACTGCACATGTGTAAGATCCTGTATGGATGGAACACCTGTGACACGTGACAATTGGAGTAAGAATACAGTTTGAGCACTCTTTATATTTTCTTATTATTATGCATTTATGATCTGCACTGGGAAGATTTACTCATAAAGAAAAATGTTAAGGACAATTCTGACTTAGTCATCATGAAATATTATTAGGAAATATTCATCAAGTGGTTTCCAACTCCAGGACTCCTCGTATTAGATACCATCTCTTTTTAAGATTACAGAGAATTCTATTACAGTGAGTCACATGGGGGTTGATTTACTAAAGGAAAATAGACTGTGATCTTTGCAAGTGCGATTGCTTTCTGCAAAGACATTTAGTTCAGAGCTTAGCAAATGAGGGAAAACTCTACTGACTTCCAAACAAAAATGTTTTTTATTTTCCTTGCATGTGATTGGGCATTATTTGCAAAGTGAATCTTCCCCTTATTTACTAAGCTCTGGTGCAAATGCTCTTGCAGAGTGCAACTGCAATTGTAAAATGCAACGTCTATTTGACTTTAGTAAATCCACCCCAATGAGTCAATCTTAAAGGTAGCATGGAAATAGGTGAAAGCTAAACACCTAGCAGATAAAAAAAAGAAAGTATAAAATTATAGTTATGTTTGTTATTAATTATTAAAAATAGTTACATATATGTTTAAAGCAATTAGTGTAACACCTTCATTTTTCTTAATATGTCAGGGCAATATTAAAAAAGTGGTACAACTCTGCAATGCATGTTTATTTTCAAATAAAGAATATAAAAACTGAACCTGTGCAATAAAATGTCTATTGTGATCTTCAAGGTGCCATCATTTAATCAATAAAGTGTAATCAGTGTAAATACCAACAATTTTGTACAATCTGAAGGAGGAGTTCCGTCTGGGTGAAAAAAAATTAAAAGTCAGCAGCTACAAATACTGTAGCTGCTGACTTTTAATATAAGAACACTTACCTGTCCTGGGAGCCCTTGATGTCAGCAACCGAAGCTGACCCGTCCACCGTCTCTGGGTACAGGCGCCGGCATCCTTACTAAGGGGAACAGGAAGTGAAGCCTTGCTGCTTCACAGCCTGTTTCCCACTGCACATGCATGAGTCGTGCTGCGCTTTCTCAATGGTCCCTGCTATTTCTGGGACAGGTATCTACTGCGCCCCTCCCCTGAAAGGTGCCAAATGTGGCACCTGAGGGGGGGGGGATTCAATCCACGGAAGTTCCATTTGTGGGTGTCCGCTTTAACTTGTATAAATCTCAAGTACTCAATAAAGTGCTTTCTGTGCCTTGAATAAAATATGTGCAATTCGTAATAGTTGAATGTATAGCAAATCAAAAAGAATTTAAAAAAGAATTAAAAAAAAAAAGAAACCTACATAAGTAGTGCTGCTTCTCTTAGCATAGAGTGTATTTTCTCTGCCATGTGTTGTTTGAGCTTACTTTAGCAGGGTGTGCTGGGGAGAAAAAATGTTTTTGGGTATCTGATAGCATGGTCAATCAGTGGACCTGGGGAACCTACTGAGGCATTCTGGGAGAAATATCTCCATTTTCATCTTGGGCTTTGCCCTGTGAGCATGTCAGCTTAGAAGTCATTCTCCCTTAGGCTGTGGACCTACAGCACATGAAAGGGTGAAGGATCTCCCCACCTAGGAGGAACCCCTGAAGAGGTTGACTGCAGGAATAAGCTGCAACTGTCCCCCGCATATGGAGATGTGGAATGTGGAAAGGTATGCTTGAGTGGGAAGTTGCACATAGGAACTGTCAATGCTGTCCCTCTTTGGAAACGAGGAATGAGATACCACTTGATCCTCACATGCCAGAGGATAATGGCACCAGTTGAGATAGAACATGTCTCAGACACCTTTTATTTATTACCCTTTGATTAAGACTTTGAGATATTTAGCAGAGATTGTGACCTAGTCTTTTTCTTGAGAACCACTGAATTATGGTTATCCTGATCCACACCTCACCTTCCTACCCATGTTATGCCTTGTGCAATAAACCTTGTTCAATTTCAACCCTTTTAGGGCTTCTTTATGGTCTCTGTAGAGCAATTTGTGTTTGGATCACTCTTTGGAGAGCATTTCACAGGCGGTGAGGAGACATTGTATCGCCTCTTCATGGCCTGCTTTATTTCCCTGATTGCCGCACTAGTGTGCTATAGCCACGTGCATTGCATTCGATTGTGGGGTGCAGAGTGGTCTGTTTCAGCACTGCCCCTCAACAACAGCAAAGTGTTACTAAACCCAGGACCCTGCATTCACTATATCTGGTCTCACACAGTACACAGAGCCTGGAAATGCAATTATATAGTAAATATTTAAGAAATTTAAACTGCTAAATACTTTTTCTCATTAGCAGTATACAGGTGTATAAAAAAAATAGAATATCATCAAAAAATACATTTATTTCAGTAATTGAATTCAAAAAGTGAAACTCGTATATTTTATATAGATGCGTTATACACAGATCGATATATTTCAAGCATTTCTTTCTTTTAATTTTGATGATTATGGCTTACAGCTAGTGAAAACCCAAAATTCAGTATCTCAGAAAATTAGAATATTACATAAGACCAATAAAAAAAGGATTTTTAATACAGAAATGTTGGCTTACTGAAAAGCATGTCCATGTACAGTATAGTATGTACTCAATACTTGGACGGGGCTCCTTTTGCATGAATTACTGCATCAATGCGGCGTGGCATGGAGGCGATCAGCCTGTGGCACTGCTGAGGTGTTATGGAAGCCCAGGTTGCTTTCATAGTGGCCTTCAGCTCATCTGCATTGTTGGGTCTGGTGTCTCTCATCTTCCTCTTGACAATACCCCACAGATTCTCTATGGGGTTTAGGTCAGGTGAGTTTGCTAGCCAATCAAGCACAGTGATACCATGATCATTAAACCAGGTATTGGTACTTTTGTCAGTGTGAGCGGTGCCAAGTCCTGCTGGAAAATTAAATTAGCAACTCCATAAAGCTGGCCAGCAGAGGGAAGCATGAAGTGCTGTAGAATTTCCTGGCAGAGCGCTGCGTTGACTTTGGACTTGATAAAACACAGTGGACCAACACCAGCAGATTACATGGCTCCCCAACTAATCACTGAATGTGGAACATTTAGCATTTCATTTGGAAATCAAGGTCCCACAGTCTGGAGAAAGAGTGGAGAGGCACAGAATCCAAGTTACATGAGGTCCAGTGTGACGTTTCCACAGTGAGTGATGATTTGGGGAGCTATGTCGTCTGCTGGCGTTGGTCCACCGAGTTTGATCAAGTTCAAAATCGTTGCAGCCCTTTGGAGCTTTGCCCTGCTGCTACTACTACTTAGGGACTTTGCTCACTCCTGAAATTACTTTGTGCTAATTTCAAGCAGAAGTCTGCTATCTGCTTCCAGCAAAGACTTCACCACAGCTTAACCGAGAGATCCATTCGATGTCCTCAATTGTGAATAGTTCTGTTTCTTGAAGTATGCCACGGAATCCCCTTCCCTATACAAGTTCTCCAAAAATAAAACATCAAAAACAAAACCCCTAGACTGGTCATTGAAGACAATAAGCGTAAGTGTGTGTGCACCTGGCTGTGTGAATCTACCTTGTGCCTGGCAGCAGGGCAAAAAGAAGGAAGACATGGGCGAAATTCCAACGGCTCCTATATGGGTAGCGCTACATTTGCTTAATGGACTAAAGCTGGCCATAGATCATGCAATTTTCTTTCTTTCAACCACAGGTCGAAGGAAAGAAAACTGCTTGATTCCCTCATCAACACAGTCAGTGGTTAGGGATGCTCAGTGTCTCAGCATGATTCTGTGCTGGGATAAAGTAACTCTTGTGTTCAGGATGTGCATCATCCCAGTCCGGCCAATAAGATGGCCAAAGACTCCCAACCCAGAAAAAGACTGGGTGAAGATGAAAGCACCATCAATGGAGGGCAGTGCAGACATCATAGAGCCGGGGACAATCACCTTCAGCGGTAAGTGTGCCATAACCTGCAAATATCCTGTGCATACTTGCATATTATGCCAAAAATGTGGCATTTTCTATGACGGTTTACTTCTCCTTTAAAGCTGAACTCCAGGGAACTATAAAAGGCACACATTAACACAGCTCTGTATTTAATGCATCTTATACACCTATTTTTAATTGCAGGTAATGGTAAACACCTGAATCTGACTCAGTGTCATCCTCTTGCAGTCCGGTGTGCTGTAGTGTAAGGAACATACTGATAGGAGGAGAGAGCCGAGTAACAAAGAGATGAGTTCATCAGTCTGCTGTTGGACAGAAATACAATAAAATATTTGTCAGGTAAAATAGCTGTCATACATTGATTTTATTTTTGTGTTTTTCGCTGTTTACCTGGAATTCATGTTTAAATCTGAGCAGTTTATAAACACATTTCCCACCCACTTCACATGCCTTAGCTAATCAATAGGAAAAAAAAAAAAAATTACCTTAAAATTCAGTCTTGTGATAGGCCATGTTCAACTCTTCCATCTTAGATGCTGGAAATTGGCTGGTTAAAGGGTCTATCAGAGAGGTATTCACTGGATCCTTTAGGGCTCATGCACACAGGACGTTAAAAAGACACCAGTGCTGTCAGGAAAAAGTAGAGTTAAAAACACACTTTTAGCCACATCTTTGATACGCGTCTATGCAGATTTTTCCCTTGTTTTTAAGTGTTAGCGTTTTTAAGCGTTTGTACAGTACACACACTCCTTAAAATGTAAAAATGCCTAAAAACACCAAACGCGACTAAAAGCTTGTTACAGCATTTAGCTACATTTAGCAGCAATTTTTGGCATTTTGCGTTTTTACAGCCAAACAGCTTCTGCTCCTCGATGCACTGGCAGTCATTTTTTGTACTGCCCCTAAATGCTTATGCCTCCAAACTCCTCTGAAAGTTTATGTGTGCATGGAGACATAGGCTAACATGGAGGACAGTTCAGAGGGAGCATAAACAAGAAAAAAGCCAGACGCTCCTAAAAATGTCCTGTGCGTATGGGCTCACTTCATGAGGGGGCAACAACACATGTTGGGTGATTAGCCAAGAGAAATGGGGAACAGCCACCACTAAAGAATGCAGCGGAAGGTCATGTGACAGCTGGGGGAGTGGGGTAGTTGTTGAAAAAAATCTTTTTTCATCTTTGCCTGGAGTTGGGCTTTAAATCTATATGACCATCATTACTGTGTCTTGCTATATCCTTCAGACATTAGGTGGGCCAGATTGTGGCCAGTGGGAGTAGAAAATGCCCCAGTGTCAATGAGAGTAAATTATGCTCCAGCATTTGCTTTAGTGTGAGGCATGTTGCCCCATTGTTGGTATAAGTGTGAGGAATAGTGCTTCGTTGTTGGTATCGGTAAGAGGAATAAGTGATTGCCCAGTCACTGGTGTGAGTGTGAAGAACGATGCTTCATCATAGGAGTCAGTAGAAGGAATGGTGCATCATCATTGGTGTCAGTGGAAGGAATGGTGCCCCATCATTGGTGTCAGTGGAAGGAATGGTGCCGCATCATTGGAGTCAGTGAAAGGAATGGTGCCGCATCATTGGAGTCAGTGGAAGGAATGGTGCCCCATCATTGGTGTCAGCGGAAGGAATGGTGCCCCATCATTGGTGTCAGCGGAAGGAATGGTGCCCCATCATTGTAGTCAGTGGAAGGAATGGTGCCCCATCATTGGATTCAGTGGAAAGAATGGTGCCCTATCATTGGAGTCAGTGGAAGGAATGGTGCACCATCATTGGAGTCAGTGGAAGGAATGGTGTCCCATCATTGGAGTTAGGGGAAAGAATGGCGTACCATCATTGGATTCAGTGAAAGGAATGATGCCCCATCATTGGAGTCAGCGGAAGGAATGGTGCCCCATCATTGGAGTCAGTGGAAGGAATGGTGCACCATCATTGGAGTCAGTGGAAGGAATGGTGCACCATCATTGGTGTCAGTGAAAGGAATGGTGCACCATTGTTGGAGTCAGTGGAAGGAATGGTGCACCATCATCGATGTCAGTGGGAGGGATGGTGCACCATCATTGGAGTCAGTGGGAGGAATGGTGCACCATCATCAATGTCAGTGGGAGGGATGGTGTACCATCATTGGAGTCAGTGGGAGGAATCATTGGAGTCAGTGGAAGGAATGGTCACCATCATCAATGTCAGAGGGAGGAATGGTGCCCCATCATTGGTATAAGTAAAAGGATTAGTACCTCATGACCAGATAAAGGCAAGCATAAGGCACCATCCTGCCCCCAGGCCGCAATTTGGAGACTACAGTTTTACAGAATTGTTCAGCCAGGCATGAGAAGCATGATTCATCACAATATTCTTTAAAGCAGAATGAAATAAACTAGAATGAAATATCCATAATTTTTTGTCTCTTTTTGCTAAAATTCCTGTACAAATTCCATTGGTTGGTCTTTATGACATGGTGCTCGGTATTACTTTACCCTAAAGAAAAAGGAGGAAACAATTCAACATAAAATGACTTCAGGCAAAACCCAGTAAAAGCAAACTACTTTGCATATATAGTAGCACGCATTAACAATTCAAATAGATATTTTCCTGCTTTGAATTATGAATGACTGCAATTTCAGTCTTAATACATTGGCACTTTCACATGCTCCTTGGAGCAATCATTCAAATGATTTAGTAACAAATCTGACTAGCCACAGGCTTTAACTATATAAATGAACCAAACTGAAAGTTGAAACCTTATACAGTACATACAAGGCAGAACAACAAGAGGTTCTTGAATGTAAGCATGTCAAACTCCAATAAAAGTAATCACTATGTTAAAGGGAAATTAAAATGCTTTTGCATCAATTATTTTTTTAGTAAAAGAGTTTTTAAACGGATGTTTTATTTACTTTTAATGTGCATAAAAAATATTTGATTTACAAATAAATATTAAATCCACTCATAATACAATAATCCCTGAGCATTACCAAAGAGGGAGCCCATCATAAACTGTTATCTTCAGACCTGTTTTCTCAGGCTGAAACTTCATAGCGGAAGATAGAGACAGGTAAAAGAATCAATCCACTGACTCTTTCAGCAAATTGTGTGCTCATTTCAGCTTGAGCTATTGACATCTGTAAACAACTATTTTGACAGAGCATTAAGAATAGACATGGTAATATGTGACTACGGCTCCATCTGCTGGCTGCAAATATAAGTACAGACTATTTCTTAGTAATATTTTACTTTACTAAGCAGCAATAAAACATTTTTATAGTCCTGAATGTGATAACTAAGTCAAGGAAATACAAAGCAGGAGAATCCCAACTCATCACTAATCCCCCCCTCCTAATCTCCCCTCCCCCACTCCTTCTCTCCTTTGTCTGGTCCCTACCCTTCCTTATGGGAGTTGCACTGGGCCACTTTTATTGCCTACACCATTCTAAGGGTCTGACCCAGACCCTTTTTTATTTTTATCTAGTGGCCAGTACTGAAGTACATGACTATTGACATTCCTTTTGGATATACAATGTCTATGTCTCAGTTATTCTGATGTAATTTCTGATCAGGGTGAATACCTTAAACAAATATGAGCTTTTTTGACATCTCAGTCTAAAACCATGGGCATTAGTCTGGAGTTGGGGGCTATGGCAGCCTCTACTCTTATAGGAAGGTTTCCCACTAGATGTTGGGGGGTGTCTGTGTATATTTGTGCCCATCCAGACAAAACAGTATTTTTGAGGTCAGGTGCTGGTGTTGGACAAGAAGGCCTGGCTCGGCGCTACAGTTCCCTAAGGTGCTCAATAAGGTTGACGTTGGGGCCTTGTGCAGGATTTTACCTTAGTCTGAAAAGGCAATAGCTATGAGTTATGGCTTTAGATACATTTAAAGTTCACAGTCAAGGAAGTTTAAAGCCTTATTGGGAAAATCAAAGAAATCTCAGATGGGATAGTAAAGAGGCCATTATCCACATTGGCAGTAATAGCAGGGATCTAATGATGCCCACTTTTTGGCTTCATTGCAGTTTCATATCTTTAGATTGGACAATAGGTTCTCTTTAGATTTTGCTTCTTACCATCTCAATTGCAAGATATGGTAATTTATATCCTTCCTATAATGTTTTGCTTTGTAATACGTTTGTAATCCTTTGTGTAACAAAAAATGTGAAATCAATTTTAAACCAATTTGAAAAAGACCAAATGAAATCGAAAGAAAAAAAAAAAGAAAGCTGAACATAGACAAAAATGTTTTATTCAGGTATATTATGTTCAATCATCCCAAACCTGAGGCTGTTAGAACACCGGAATACAGGAAAGTTTACAACACCTTATAACAATGTGAATATTTTCTTCTATTATGTCACAGAGAAAAATACAGATAATGATGGTAATTTTATATTCTTGTCCAGACTATATATACTCTGAAATTTATATTAATCATGAAAATTGGTTTGAAAATTGAAATCTCAAGGGCGCTCTACTGGTTAAACATTTGCTTTGAAATCCAAATGTATTGATAGAAATGCATGCATTTGTTTTTATTATTTATTAATGCATTAAAGGGACATTACTGCTTCAATAAAGCTGATCATTTAATTATTTTAGAGTGGACCTTTTAATAACTTCACATATCTGCCTGAATCCTTTGAGGAGTCTTGTGAATGTTGCCTCTTCATGTTGAAACATATTTTAGTAAACTATATAATTACTACACTGCACAAAATGTATCTGTGTATACATCTACATATAGTTATATACAGTATATACAGTGTGTACATATATATATATATATATATATTATAGACTAAATTGATATCACATCACCTTGTATTTATTTTTAGCTTTTAATTTTATATGATTCTTTCCTGGCATATGTATTTTCACGTTAGCCGTGTTATGTTATGGGCACTTGATTTGAAATGGTGGCACAGTGGTGTAGTCTATCCAGGTCACCAGTAGGAGACGGTGGATTGGATTTTACCTGCTCTAGTACTGGAAATGCCTGTTACATGAGCTGTTTGTGAGTATGTTTTTATGATTCTTATCAAATAAATTTTATCAAGGATAATGCGCTAGGCCAGTGCGCTCTTGTGTGCCTTTTTGTTTCTTCAGTTTTGAGACGACCCCAGTCCATCAGGTGGCAGCACGGTGGCACGTTATCCAGTTCTGTTACCATCAGACATCCCCTTCCTCACCACGGCAGAGAAGTTTTTCTCCTTGAGCGCGGAAAAATAGGGTTTTGACTTTGCACTTTCACCTGGCAACAAAAGGGTCGCTGGTTCAAATCCCGACCACGACACTACCTGCCTGGAGTTTGCATGTTCTCTCTGTGCCTATGTGGGTTTCCTTCGGTTTCCTCCCACACTCCAAAGACATGCTGGCAGGTTAATTAGATCCTGTCTAAATTGGCACTAGTATGTGTATGTATGAATGTGAGTTAGGGACCATAGATTGTAAGCGATTGTAAGCTCCTTGAGGGGTAGGAACTGATGTGAATGTACAATGTATATGTAAAGTGCTGCGTAAATTGACGGCGCTATATAAGTACCTGAAATAAATAATTCAGTAAACTATATTTAACTTATTAGAGCTTAAGTCTGCAATACTTACCCTAGCTTTAATGGTCTGACTCCCACAAGGTCCCAAGCTGGTGCCAGCATCTTCTCCCTGGTTTCTTCCAGGTGCAGGTATTTGGCCATCCTGATTGGCTGGTTGTGGATGACGTAATTCCCATGAATTTAGTTATTCTGGCACATATGCACAGTGTTGTAATATATACAGAGCTGCACATGCATTCTTAGGGCTCTTTCACACTGATCCGTAGTAAAAGCAGTAAAAACACATGCATTTTGATGTGATTTTATCAGTATTTTACAATGTTTTTGGTGCATTTTTCACAGGACATGTGTCTCAAAAAACATCAAAAACGCAATACGTTTTAGATGCGTTTTTGCTGTGTTTTCAATGCATTTCAATGGAGAGCTGCTTTTTGGTGTGTTTTTTTACCGCACCAACCCTGCATGAAAAATACAGCAAGCAGGATTTTACTAAATGCAACGGACCCACAACGAATCAGTGTGAAGAGTTCCATGAAATTACATGGTCATAAGTTTTTCTTCTGCTTTTTTTTAATGCAAAAATTGATGAAAAACAGATCGGTGTTAAAGAAGAAGACTGCAAGCATGCAGGTAGGTTTATGCTCGCAATTGAAAAAAAAAAAAAAGACGATGATTCCACTTTAAGGCTGGGATCACACTATTGGGAACTTCGCATGTCAGAAGATTGTGACCACATCTCCGGAGTGGCTCTGGTGCGATTTGCAAAGGAGTCCTGTGCATGCTCTGGTCCATTGCAGGTCCGAATTCAGCCAAAAATTCGGACTGAAATTGGACCTGGAATGGTGAACAGGGATGCACCGGACTCCTTCTGTGAGCCGCTCTGTGCTGCGGTGTAAACCCAGCCTACAGGTAAATTCCTAATCATATATACCACATTTTATATAAAGTAAACATGGCCGTGGATGGAAGGGGGTTTACAATGCTAAAATTATAGACGGGTAAGCACTTGAAAAATATGCTACATAAAAAAATACTTTAAGGTAAACACTGACAATATACTCTTAAAAGCTAAACTCCAGGCAAACATAAAAGGTTAAAGTGTTTGTTAAGTCAAAATGAGAAATTTCTGCCAGCCACTCTATTACAGGGAGACATACGACACTGTGTAAGTCGTTTCTAAAAACGAGGCTTGTTAAATACCTTTTTTTTACGTGATCTTTAGGCTGGTCACATGACTCGCAGCCGCTGTACACCTCTGATATATAGCTGCTGCAGGAGGAGCCGAGATCTCCCTCCTGACATCAGCCGGGGAGGTGACGTGGCCACTCAGCCCCTCCCGCAGAAGCCCTGATTTAGGGATGTAAAGCAGCCGCGAGTCACATGACTGGCCTGAAGATAACTCTACAACGGTATTTACAAGCCTAGTTTTTAGAAAAAACTTACACAGTGTTGTATGCCTCCCTATAATAGAGGGGCTGCCAGTGACCATTGTAAGTTTTTTATTTTTACTAATAGCGGCGGTGGGGCTGAGGCGGAGACAGAGACACAGAGCTGACAGCCAGGGAGGAGGGGGAGAGATGAGAGCAGAGAGGACAGCTGCGGATGACGGAGGGACGTACACTGACAAAGATGGTCAGGGCTCAGCAGCCGTGATTATCATGGTCAAATCATAGAGGGGGACACAGGAAGTGGAGGGATCAGAGAGGTATTTTACAGTTCAGAGAGGGGCAGATTACACAGCACAAGCACTGTGCTGTTTAATCTGATTTAACCAGGATCAGATTTTTTTTTTGGGTTAACAAACACTTTAAATACATAAATGTACAGTATCTCACAAAAGTGAGTACACCCCTCCCATTTTTGTAAATATTTTATTATAACTTTTCATGTGGCAACACTGAAGAAATGACACTTTGCTACAATGTAAAGTAGTGAGTGTACAGCTTGTATAACAGTGTAAATTTGCTGTCCCCTCAAAATAACTCAACACACAGCCATTAACCACTTCCTTACTGGGCACTTAAACCCCCCTCCTGCCCAGACCAATTTTCTGCTTTCAGCGCTGTCGCTCTTTGAATGACAATTGCACGGTCGTGCGACGATGTACCCAAACAAAATTGGCATCCTTTTTTCCCCACAAATAGACCTTTTTTTTGGTTGTATTTGATCACCTCTGCGGTTTTTATTTTTTGCGCTATAAACAAACAAAAAGCGACGATTTTGAAAAAAGAACAATAATTTTTACTTTTTGCTATAATAAATGTCCAAAAATAAAAAAAACAATTTTATTCATCAGTTTAGGCCGATATATATTCTTCTACATATTTTTGGTAAAAAAAAATCACAATCGGCGTATACTGAATCGGTTGCGCAAATGTTATAGCGCCTACAAACTATGGACATTGGTTTACGGCATTTTTATTTTTTTTTTATTTTTTTACTGGTAATGGCGGTGATCTGCGATTTTTATCGGGACTGCAATATTGCGGCGGACAGATCGGATGTTTTTGATACTTTTTTGGGACCAATGACATTTATACAGCGATCAGATCTAAAAATAGCCACTGATTACTGTATAAATGTCATTGGCAGGGAAGGGGTTAACCTGCAGGGGGCAGTGAAGGGGTTAAAAGTGTTCCCTGGGTGTGTTCTAACTGTGGGGGGGGGCGGGGTTGGCAGGGGCATGACAGATCTAACTGATCAGTGACAGGGATCAGTAGATCTGGCATGCCCCCCCCCCCCCCCCC
>BLSH010213158.1:728348-744451 GCA_018402905.1 Glandirana rugosa | reverse complement strand
AGTATATGGACATATATTTTACGTGATAAATAGATAGTTTTTCACAAAATGTTACGATTGGGAAAGTAGGTGAAAGATTTAATGACGTAAACATGTAAATTTTTCGGTTATATTACCTTGTCTTTACCATTTCGGTGCGGAGAGGAGAGACAAGCCGGCGCTTCCGCCGGCTTGTTTACATGTGATCGCGCCGTCATTTGACGGCGCGATCACGTGGTGAAAGGCCGTGCACAGCGGCCATTTACCCCGATCCGTGATCAGTCGGGTCCCCCGGACCCGACGGTCACGGATGTTCCCGTGTGCGCGCCCCAGGGGGCGCGCGGGAACCGCGATTCTGGGAGGACGTCAATAGACGTCCTCCCAGAATTAAGCAACCGCCCTGTAGACGTCAATTGTCTATGGGGCGGTTGTTAAGCGGTTAAACCCACAAGTGCTTTTTTTACCATTTCTGTTCCATTATATTGGCTTTTTAAATGTACAAATGCAGTAATTTAGAAAGTGGATGAAAGGGTTAGCATTGTAAAACACTTTTTGATAGATAAATAGTGCATTTTATATACAGGTATATGAATCAGACCAAAATGAGGGACAAATGAGGAGGAATGAGGGACAGAGGGACTTTGTTCCAAATCAGGGACAGTCCCTTGAAATCAGGGACAGGGTAAACCTCGTGATGTATTATTGACCACTTGATCCGTGATAGAGAGATGTGACTCAATTTTATGCTGTATAGGGTTCCTCTATCATAGAGTAACCCCATTTTAAATAAATATGATATTTTTTGACATAAATTGATTTATGTGTGGTGGTTTGCTGCCTAGTTAAAGTCCCATTGAAGGGGGTCTATTTCCTTTTCTAACTGAATACAAAGGGATGAGGCAGCCACCACAGTGACTTCACTGACATGTGGAACATTTACTAAACATTACAGGCAAAAGGGCGCATGGGCCCCTGATTGTGCAGAAAAGTACTTCTGTGCTAATCGGGCCTTTGACGGACTACAACACCCAGCCCATCACTGACTCCAGGTCCCCTAGACCTTCTCTTTTTTCCTCAGTGACTCTCTCCTTCCCTTGACTTACCTCCAAGGCTCCCACAGACTCTCCTTTTCTCCTCCCAGCCTGCTCCAGCACTTTCTCTCCTTCAGTCCCTGGGACCGTCACTCACCACACCGGTGGGTTCCTTGAAGTCTCTCACTGTGTAGCACCTCCGCTGTTCTCCTGTTCCTCCTGTGCCACCCCAAGGATATCTCTCCTCCCTGGCTGCACCCGAACTCCTAGGCCCCAAGATCACTCTCCCCAGACTGGGGGCGACCTCCTGGGTAGGGGCCTGCTCCACAGTGCCTCTGCTACATCCAGACTTCCACCCGACACTACTCCTCCCAGATTGGGCTGACCCAGAGTATTTAAGGTGGCCTGCCCCCTGACAACCCTGCATGGGGATTGGTCAGGGCTCCTTAGAATACTCCAGATGGCTCCACCTTTCTCCCAGCTTTCTGCCCAGAGACCAACACCAGGTGTCTGGATACAGAGAGGGAGGTTCTGGTGACCTCATCTGTTTAGTTCACCCAATCCTCCCTGAGCCATTCCTCCCAGCTCAGATCAAAAAACCCAGGTCTGCACATTACAGTCAAGCCTCACTAAATTTACCTCTCCTAGCCAAAAACCTGCTAGAAAAACGCACCTACACTATGGGAGTGCTACAGCAATATACCGCATTAAAATATAAAGAAGGGACTATTTCTTTTGCCCCACGTATGTGTATTTTTTTATGTGTTGTATTGCACTGCATCAGGTTATCAATATTTTGTAGTATGCTGACATCTAGTGGCAGTTTTGGGCCACTGCAACTTATTTACTGTGTGATCTTGTTTTCTCCCTTTGTCTTTCCCTCCTGTTTAGTCCTAGTTAGTTTAGTCCTAGTTGGTTTAGTCCTAGTTAGACCCTCCTTGTTTCTTCCATTTTCCCCAGTTTGTGTTAGTACTTTCCAGAGACAAGGCCTAGAAAAGTCATTGACTTCTTACACTTCAAAGGACTGGGAAATCTGTCTTGCAATTGGCTGAAGTAAAATTGAGCCCGATTCCCCTTCTGTGTCTTATTAAAGAGTTATAGTGATTGTAAAGTCTCATTTTTTTTATTTTTATAAAAATAACAAACATGTTATACTTACCTGCTCTGTTGCAGTGGAATTGCACAGAGCAGTCCAGATCGTCCTCTTCTGTGCTCCTGACCTCTACCCCCTGTTGAGTGCCCCCCACAGCAAGCAGCTTGCTATGGGGACATTCAAGCAGAGCTGCAGCTCTGTGTATCCATTCAGACATGGAGCTTATGTTCGCCCCCCCCTCCTGATTGGCTAACTGACTTTGATTGACAGCCGCGGGAGCCTATGACACCTCTGCTGTGTCTCAGCCAATTAGGAGGGAGAGTCCCGGAAGGCCAAGACACTTGTGGACATCGCTGGACAGAGATGGGGCTCCTTAAGTATTGGGGGGGGGGGGGGCAGAGGGGGGCTGCTACACACAGAAGGTTTTTTATCTTAATGCATAGAATGCATTACGATAAAAAACCTTCTGCCTTTATAACCACTGTAAGTTGCCTATGGACGGTGCTTAATCACCATATTGTCTAGACAGACTGGGTTTGATTTTCTAAAACTGGAGAGTGCAAAATCAACTCTGCATGGTAGCCAATCAGCTTCTTATTTCCGCCTTTTCAATTAAGCTTTGACAAAAAATAACCTGGAAGCTGATTGGCTTCTGTGCAGAGCTGCACCAAAATTTGGACTCTCCAGTTTTAGTAAGTCAACTCCATTGGGTCTAAAGGGTATGCCAATGCATAAAGCGGCATTTGAAACAGAAGACTATTAATATAGGATAAAAGTGCTGGCATTACCCTCAACTGTCCTTAAAGTGGTTGTCAACTCGTGACATCCACTTTCACCTACAGGTAAGCCTATAATAAGGCTACAGGTAAGCCTATAATAAGGCTTACCTGTAGGTGCCCTGCATATCTCCTAAACCTGTACGGTTTAGGAGATATGCAGTGTACTAACTGTGCCGTCGTCATTTTGGCACATGCACAGTGAAGAAACAGCCTCTGTGCCGTTTCTTCACTGAGATCGCGCTGTGACTGGCGGCTCCCGCGTGCATGTGCGGGAGTGACGTCATGCAACTCCGGACAGTCACAGAGCCGGAGTCACGGCCCTGGAAGGAAGAGGGGCTGAAGATGGATGCCGCCAACACAGGGGACAGTGCTGGACGTTGCTGGCTTCGTTTGCAGGTAAGTGGCACATAATGGGCTACTATGAAATGCATAGTAGCCCATTGTGCTTCTACTTTACAGGGGAATGTAGAGGAAGTAAACCCCACCTCGGTTTACTTCCTCTTTAAAGTATAGCTAAAAGCAAAGCTTTTTTTGTTAGTTATGAATAGCTTGGGGAGGGGGAATTAACACATATCATTCTTTATTGCTAATTGTGCCCCCCGTTATGGAGATTCACCCTCTATTTGTCCTGTGTAACATTATCACCGAGATTGAAAGTGAAAGAAAATTCCACATTTTGGGTTGTCACCAGAACAGGAATAGAGAAGTTTTGCACTTCTTGTTATGTCTATGGAACAGGAAGCAAATGGAAATCTGCCCTATAAGACACAGATGGCACAAAAAAAAAAAAAAAAGTTCCAAAACAAAAGAAAAACGTTTTGCCTTCTACTATAATTTAACTAATCTATTTTAAAAAGTAAAATCCTAATAAAATAATAGTTTAGTGATCTAACCATTTTTTTCTGTAATTTGCAATTACTTGTTTAAGTTTACTATGCTAGAAGATTCATGATTTGTATAATAAGTAATACCACTGAAGCCCCCTAGTGGAGAGATTGGTAGATTTAGTAATTCAGCTGGTTGCTCCACAACTTTTAGATCTGGAAATGAAAAGGTTGTATTGTATAACATAGTTTCTCTACCTTACACAGCCAGAGCTATAGAAAAGCCATATAACTGCTGAATTTCTCTACTTTTTGGTATATTGATCCATGTGTGCTGGGTGTGCATGCAAGGGATGTTTTGGGAGGCTCAGGAAGGACTATCTCTAAACTTTCCATCCATGGATCTTAGTTCAACTGAAATTCTGTAGACTGATGAGAGTGATGTGTTTGTCAGCATACACACATTTTCCAACACCTCTTAACCATAGCTGAATTTCTCAGACCCCCGTGGAAAATATGAACCAGTGCCCCACATATGATATAACCCATAAGCGTGAAAGTCTGTTCCGGTTGGGAAACACTTCAATGATTTTAGCTGATGCAGCAAAGTAGTAGAACAAGTATGCTTGATGATTGACCCTTTGCTATACAGCATATTTTAAAGTGGGCTAAGAGTACTAGGGAAATGGATTACTGTGTTAGACCTAGGCGGACTGTAGGAGTAACATTTCTTCCTTCACTGGTGAATGTGATCTTACCAAAGTTTATGGACACTTGGCCATCACACCTAATAATGTGGTGCCATTCCCTGCAGCATTCTCCTATGAGATGAAGTAGAACATTTTTTTCATATTGCATTGAAAAGGGAGGATTATAACCCCTGTCACTTTTTTGCCAACTGTATCCTATTGGGGAGTTTTCCCTTCACTTCCTGTTCCATGTTGTCAAAAAAAGGAAGTCAAAGGACATTCCCCCAAACTTAGGGACTTCCTGATTGTCACCAGGGTCACAAAACTAGTGTCCATATTAGAAGACTTCTATTCCTGCACTGGTGACAACCCAGCATTTTTTACTTTTACTACTTTTAATTAGTCAATGTAATTTGTTTTATTAGTTGCCCAAACTGTACTTACCAGTTATAGTGGAAAACAGGTTAATGCAAACCTGACATGAACATTCGTGTGTTTACTGCTTTACCTTCCATAGGATCTGACATGATCTCTATTTACACTGACATTTACATACCTCTGCCACACTGCACAACCAGGTAGTGCACAGTTAGGTACTGCATGTTAATCACAAGACTGCGTTAGGAAAAGACTGGCCATATTTCTGTGCCTGAAGTACCTGGCCGTTTTCTGCACTTTTTGCCATTTTGGGCGCGTTCGCATGCGCCCGCGTGCGTTCCCGTGCGCGCCGTAAACAGCGCCAAACAATGCTATTTGAGCTTCCTGTACCTGTCAGCAAGTGCTGTCTGTTCTACAGCGTCGGAGTACCTGTGAGCCTCAGCTCTGTTCCCTGAGACCTGTTCCTGTGTTGTTCCTGCTCCTGTGATCCGACCCGGCTTGACCTGACCTGCTAACTACCTGCCTGCACCGACCCCGGCTATCCACGACTATCCGTTTGCCTGACCCCTCTGTACTTTGCCACCAGCCTGTTAACGAACCCTGCTTGGACTTTGACCACTCTTTGCCTGTCCCTTTTGTGCCTCATCTGCCTGCCAGTTGCCGACCCAGCCTGCACAACCATCCATCTGCCTGCACGACTACCTGGAGCTTCACATCACCACCAGTGACCATCCAGCCCTCGTGCCATCCTGCACTCCAGGACTCCCTGTCTACACTACCAGGGGTCCCCGAATCGGGTGTGTAAGAGCGGTTGTTCCCTGCATAAGACTCCACCACCAGGACCGTGACAGACTGGCTGCAGAGTTAGTGACTCTTTAGCAAGTAAAACAGAACAAAAAGGTCCCAGGCACATACAATCTTAGCCATGGTTCTTTTCCAATAGTGCAAAATAATGGGTACCAGTCACTTTAGTGATTGTTATATAGGAAGGAGGGTGAGGGGTGAATCAGGATATCCCTATATACATGGATGGTCTCAAACACCAGACTAGGCTCTGATCCTTTCCTAATCAATCCCTCAGCTCTGGCAAAGTCTTTCTTTACCTTCTGAACACAGACTGTGTTGGCTGGATATTCACAGAATTTTGATTGCTTGGCAACTGAATGTCGCATGGTTTCTCAATCTTTATGTTCCAAGGCAGGGCAATATGGATAGGTTCCTGTGTATACTTCTCACTCAACCAGTCATTCATCACATCTCTTGTTGGGGAGAAGAGTTGCAACTTGCTTCGTCTAGGTCGGCACTCTTTAAAGCTCCTGCAGGCAGCATCTTCAGGGGAGGGGTGGTGCTTCATTTCATCCTCACGCCCAGAGGCCTGGAGAGAGAGAAAAATCTTTCACAGTGACATCTTCATAGAGCACATGTCCACAATGGAAAAGAACTGGAAGTGTTCTAAATATTAAGCAGTTCTCCCAGCATGCATGACCTTCTAAATTAGTGGCTACATTTTTGGCTAAATAGTTAAATATTCATAACATAGTCTAACACCTCTCTTGCACACCCTGCTGGACTATGCTCAAACAGCAAGTGGAAGAGAAAATACACTTGAGATCACTTCTTCTAAGTTACAGATAGGCTACAACTTTTACAGAATAATAATAATAATAATAATAATAATAATAAATTGTATATATATATATATATATATATATACTATATTGTCAAAAGTATTGGTACACCTGCCTTTACACGCACATGAACTTTAATGGCAACATAATCTTAGTCTGTAGGATTTAATATTGAGTTGGACCACCCTTTGCTGCTAAAACAGCTTCAACTCTTCTGGGAAGGCTGACCACAAGGTTTAGGAGTGTGTCTATGAGAATGTTTGACCATTCTTTAGGAAGAGCATTTGTGAGGTCAGGCACTGATTCCTCCACCCCAAACTCTCTCATCCATGTCTTTATGGACCTTGCTTTGTGTATTGGTGCACAGTCATGTTGGAACAGGAAGGGGCCATTCCCAACTGTTCCCACAAAGTTGGGAGCATGAAATTGTCCAAAATGTCTTGGTATGCTGACGCCTTAAGAGTTCCCTTCACTGAAACTAAGGGGCCAAGCCCAAGCCCTGAAAAACAACCCCACACTATAATCCCCCCTCCAACAATGATTTGGAGGAGTGGCCCAATACTTTTGGCAATATAGTGTGGATGAGCTTGACTGGCCTGCATAGAGTCCTGACCTCAACCCCATAGAACACCTTTGGGATGAATTAGAGCAGATACTGTGAGCCAGGCTTTCCTGTCCAATATCAGTGCCTGACCTCACAAATGGGCTTCAACATTCCCATAGACACACTCCTAAACCTTGTGGACAGTCTTCCCAGAAGAGTTGAAGCTGATATAGCTGCAAAGGGTGGGTCAACCCAATATTGAACCCTACGGACTAAGGCTGGGATACCATTCAAGTTCATGTGCATGTAAAGGCAGGAGTCCTAATACTTTTGACAATATAGTATATATATATATATATACAGTATCTCACAAAAGTGAGTACACCCCTCACGTTTTTGTAAATATTTTATTATATCTTTTCATGTGACAACACTGAAGAAATGGCACTTTGCTACAATGTAAAGTAGTGAGTGTACAGCTTGTATAACAGTGTAAATTTTCTTTCCCCTCAAAATAACTCAACACACAGCCATTAATGTCTAAACCACTGGCAACTTAAGTAAGCACACCCCTAAGTGAAAATGTC
Source organism: Glandirana rugosa (assembly GCA_018402905.1). Classification (NCBI taxonomy): domain Eukaryota; kingdom Metazoa; phylum Chordata; class Amphibia; order Anura; family Ranidae; genus Glandirana; species Glandirana rugosa. The sequence continues at coordinate 736,919 of BLSH010213158.1, read as the reverse complement.
AAATTGGGCCCAAAGTGTCAATAATTTGTGTGGCCACCATTATTTTCCAGCACTGCCTTTACCCTCTTGGGCATGGAGTTCACCAGAGCTTCACAGGTTGCCACTGGAGTCCTCTTCCACTCCTCCATGATGACATCACGAAGCTGATGGATGTTAGAGACCTTAAGCTCCTCCACCTTCCATTTGAGGATGCCCCACAGATGCTCAATAGGGTTTAGGTCTGGAGACATGCTTGGCCAGTCCATCACCTTTACCTTCAGCTTCTTTAGCAAGGCAGTGGTTGCATTGGAGGTGTGTTTGGGGTCGTTATCATGTTGGAATATTGCCCTGTGGCCCAGTCTCCGAAGGGAGGGGATCATGCTCTGCTTCAGTATGTCAGAGTACATGTTGGTATTCATGGTTTCCTCAGTGAACTGAAGCTCCCCAGTGCCGGCAGCACTCATGCAGCCCCCTACCATGACACTCCCACCACCATGCTTGACTGTAGGCAAGACACATTTGTCTTTGTACTCCTCACCTAGTTGCCGCCACACACGCTTGGTACCATCTGAACCAAATAAGTTTATCTTGGTCTCCTCAGACTACAGGACATGGTTCCAGTAATCCATGTCCTTAGTCCGCTTGTCTTCAGCTGTTTGCGGGCTTTACCATTGCATCATCTTTAGAAGAGGCTTCCTTCTGGGACGTCAGCCATGCAGACAAATTTGATGCAGCGTGCGGCATATGGTCTAAGCACTGACAGGCTGACCCCCAACCCCTTCAACCTCTGCAGCAATGCTGGCAGCACTCATACGTCTATTTCCCAAAGACAACCTCTGGATATGATGCTGAGCAAGTGTACTCAACTTCTTTGGTCGACCATGGCGAGGCCTGTTCTGAGTGGAACCTGCCCTTGTTAAACCGCTGTATGGTCTTGGCCACCTTGCTGCAGCTCAGTTTCAGGATCTTGGCAATCTTCTTATAGCCTAGGCCATCTTTATGTAGAGCATTTTTTTCAGATCCTCAGAGAGTTCTTTGCCATGAGGTGCCATGTTGAACCTCCAGTGACCAGTATGAGAGAGTGAGAGCGATAAGACCAAATTTAACACACCTGCTCCCCATTCACACCTGAGACCTTGTAACATTAACGAGTCAAATGACATTGGGGAGGGAAAATGGCTTATTGGGCCCAATTTTGACATTTTCACTTAGGGGTGTACTTACTTTTGTTGCCAGCGGTTTAGACATTAATAGCTGCGTGTTGAGTTATTTTGAGGGGACAGCAAATTTACACTGTTATACAAGCTGTACACTCACTAATTTACATTGTAGCAAAGTGTCATTTCTTCAGTGTTGTCACATGAAAAGATAGAATAAAACATTTACAAAAATGTGAGGCGTGTACTCACTTTTGTGAGATACTGTATATAATATGTATACGTATATATAATGTATGTATATATATACAGTACAGACCAAAAGTTTGGACACACCTTCTCATTCAAAGAGTTTTCTTTATTTTCATGACTATGAAAATTGTAGAGTCACACTGAAGGCATCAAAACTATGAATTAACACATGTGGAATTATATACATAACAAAAAAGTGTGAAACAACTGAAAATATGTCATATTGTAGGTTCTTCAAAGTAGCCACCTTTTGCTTTGATTACTGCTTTGCACACTCTTGGCATTCTCTTGATGAGCTTCAAGCGGTAGTCACCTGAAATGGTTTTCACTTCACAGGTGTGCCCTGTCAGGTAGGTTTAATAAGTGTGATTTCTTGCCTTATAAGGCCCCTTTCACACATACGGACCATTTGTCCATTTTTCATCCATCCGTTGACGGATGAAAAACGGACATTAATGCAACTCTATGGAAAAACTGATGACAACTGATGATCAGCTATTTTCATCAGTTTTCATCCGCTTCCGTCAGCATCCGTTTTTTTGAACGGGTGAAAGTCCTATTTTTCATCCGTCAAAAAAACGGATCGGACGAAAAACGGATGTAAACTGACGAACGGTCAGTTTTTCATCAGTTTTTGCATTGGTAGTGAATGTAAAAAAAAACTGATGAAAAACTGATGACCACTGATGAAAAACGGATGAAAAAACTGATGAAAAACTGATGACCACTGATGAAAAACGGATGAAAAAACGGATGAAAAACGGATGAACTGATGAACTGATAAACTGATGAACTGATGAACGGTCCGTGTGTGTGAAAGGACCCTTAATGGGGTTGGGACCATCAGTTGTGTTGTGCAGAAGTCAGGTGGATACACAGCTGATAGTCCTACTGAATAGACTGTTAGAATTTGTATTATGGCAAGAAAAAAGCAGCTAAGTACAGAAAAACGAGTGGCCATCATTATTTTAAGAAATGAAGGTCAGTCAGTCTGAAAAATTGGGAAAACTTTGCAAGTGTCCCCAAGTGCAGTCACAAAAACCATCAAGCGCTACAAAGAAACTGGCTGACATGCGGACTTCCCCAGGAAAGGAAGACCAAGAGTCACCTCTGCTGTGGAGGACAAGTTCATCCGAGTCACCAGCCTCAGAAATCGCAGGTTAACAGCAGCTCAGATTAGAGACCAGGTCAATGGCACACAGAGTTCTAGCAGCAGACACATCTCTACAACAACTGTTAAGAGGAGACTGCGTGAATCAGGCCTTCATGGTAGAATATCTGCTAGGAAACCACTGCTAAAGAAAGGCAACAAGCAGAAGAGACTTGTTTGGGCTAAAGAACACAAGGAATGGACATTAGACCAGTGGAAATCTGTGCTTTGGTCTGATGAGTCCAAATTTGAGATCTTTGGTTCCAACCACCGTGTCTTTGTGCGACGCAGAAAAGGTGAACGGATGGACTCTACATGCCTGGTTCCCACCGTGAAGCATGGAGGAGGAGGTGTGATGGTGTGGGGGTGCTTTGCTGGTGACACTTTTCAAAATTGAAGGCATACTGAACCAGCATGGCTACCACAGCATCTTGCAGTGGCATGCTATTCCATCCGGTTTGCGTTTAGTTGGACCATCATTTATTTTTCAACAGGACAATGACCTCAAACACACCTCCAGGCTGTGTAAGGGCTATTTGACCAAGAAGGAGAGTGATGGGGTGCTGCGCCAGATGACCTGGCCTCCACAGTCACCGGACCTGAACCCAATCGAGATGGTTTGGGGTGAACTGGACCGCAGAGTGAAGGCAAATGGGCCAACAAGTGCTAAGCATCTCTGGGAACTCCTTCAAGACTGTTGGAAGACCATTTCAGATGACTACCTCTTGAAGCTCATCAAGAGAATGCCAAGAGTGTGCAAAGCAGTAATCAAAGCAAAACGTGGCTACTTTGAAGAACCTACAATATGACATATGTTCAGTTGTTTCACACTTTTTTGTTATGTATATAATTCCACATGTGTTAATTCATAGTTTTGATGCCTTCAGTGTGAATTTACAATTTTCATAGTCATGAAAATAAAGAAAACTCTTTGAATGAGAAGTTGTATCCAAACTTTTGGTCTGTACTGTATATATATATATATATATATATTGTGTGTGTGTTTATATATACATATATTGTGTAGGGGGACTAATTATTTTATTAACGAGTCTCCTCCGAGAATGTCCGTTACTGAGCAGTGATAATTTATCATTGCTTAATAAACTGACATCTGTGTTTCGGTGAATTTCTGGCACTGTAATCTCGTTATGTCTCATGAGATTCTAGTATCAGGTTGCTTTCTCCACTGTTGGAAGCGTTTGTAGATCGAAAAAGGTGAAGAGATCTACACCGCTTCATAAACTGGCACCCAGAGAACGATCTCCTCTGTGAATACAGAAAGCATTGAAGGTGATATCCTACTCAGATGATAGGCTTGATGTACAGCGCTTACACATCAGGATAAATATACTTATGTTCAGAAAAGGAACAGTCCAATGAGATTTTAAAACTATAGTCACGTGGCTAAATTAGAGAGCCTTATCCTTGTGTTAAAGCTTTGTGAATTGTGCCTTATATGTTTCCATTGGTCTTGGAGATCAACATTACAGTTATACTTTTTGGATACTATGACTCTGAATATAGAGTATATTTATGACTCTGAAATATGAGTACAGTAGCTACAATATTTGAGTTTAGCCCTGGCTTTATTTAACTACACCCTCTTATGCTGCACTCACATTTTGGCAACGCACTCTGTCCATTGGTCTACAGCTACCTAGGAGTGCTGGAGTTACAGAACTCCTTTTGTGTTTAAAAACCTGTTGTAAGTCCTCTACAGACTATCATCAAACAGAGGATTGTGTTGCCAAGATACAATTCTGCTTCCTTTGGGTATTCCTGATGGTTTTCTTTTGAAGGGATTTATTGCACTTTTATCCATGTTTGTTCTTTTATGAGAAACAATAAACATTGTCATATAAAAGCCTTTCCATATAGCATGTGCTCTGTACAGAGGAAGAGATCAGTACACTGAGCTTGAAGGATGTAGCAAAGATGTACACATAAAACCAGTCTGAGCGTGTGAATTTATTGTTCTCTCCAAGGCTAATTATACTTAGAGTAGATGAAGATGTCTTAATATGACAGGCTTGGACTACACCCAACTATTAGCTAATATCTCTCACGGTGACATTAGAAAGCCAGTTTTCCTAGAAAGTGACAAGGGTGGATCCAGGAATCGTGTAGCCGCAGGGCCTCTCCAAAGGAAGACGTGCAGAAATAAATTCACCTGAGACTGAATAACAGTGCCAACCTTTACACAGAGACATATGCATATGCAGAGACATGGTATTTTGGCTAAATTCCTTTATGTCTATCTATCTATCTATATATATATATATATATATACAGTTGTGCTCATAAGTTTCATACCCTGGCAGACTTTAGGATTTCTCTGCTATTTTTCAGAGAATATGAATGATAACACAAAAAACATTTCTTTCACTCATGGTTAGTGTTTGGCTGAAGCCATTTATTATTAATCAACTGTGTTTACTCTTTTTAAATCATAATGGCAACAGAATATACCCAAATGACCCTGATCAACAGTTTACATACCCTGGTGATTTTGGCCTGATAACATGCACACAAGTTGACACAAAGGGGTTTAAATGGCTATTAAATGTAACCATCCTCACCTGTGATCTGTTTGCTTGTAATTAGAGTGTGTGTGTATAAAAGGTCAATGAGTTTCTGGACTCCTGACAGACCCTTGCATCTTTCATCCAGTGCTTCACTGACGTTTCTGGATTCTGAGTCATGGGGAAAGCAAAAGAATTGTCCAAGGATCTGTGGGAAAAGGTAGTTGAACTTTATAAAACAGGAAAAGGATATAAAAAGATATCCAAGGAATTGAGAATGCCAAAGAGCAGTGTTCAAACTCTAATCAAGAAGTGGAAAATGAGGGGTTCTGTTGAAACCTAACCACGGTCAGGTAGACCAACTAAAATTTCAGCCACAACTGGTCTTCTTGCTAAGAGGAATGGGCAGCTTTACCATATGAGAAGATTCACAACCTTGGTAGTGGTGAGCTCCAGGGGAGTGGTAGAGCACCATTTGTGTCTTGCCACAACACAGAGGCGGTTGCCACGACTCCAGGTGCATTAGGGGAACCGTGTCGGTTAACCAGTGCCTTGGGGGAACCTGGATGGTCATTGAACTGTGAAACAAGTCCTGGAAATCAGGCAAGCTACATGATTGTAACCAGACATTCCAGTGTCAGAGGTTCAGTGCTGTCACATGACCCCAGGGCTAAGTTTGTGAATGACCCATGGTACCCCAGCGTTGGGATGCCTAGTGTTTGGAGGGATCAAATGTCCTATGCCTCTAAGAATCTGGCCGATGGGGTACCTAGCCAGGCACTCCTTGAACTTATGAGACATTTTCATCTGACTCTTTCTGCTATGGCTGGTTGGAGCATCCAGAGGTCGCTCCTTCGAGGGGGGGTTACTGTCAGGAACGGTTTCACCTGCTGGTGGCACTGTAGCTCCCAGACCACCAGCGGGTGTCTCTCGGCAGTCAGGTGCTGACACTATCCCCTGCAATCAGGCATCACCTGATGCTGATTGCAGGAAGTATATTTAAACCTAGGAAACACTGTGATTCTTTTCCCTGGTATTGTCTCCTTGTGCCCCTGATCTGCGTTCCTGTGTTCCTGTATTTCTGAAGCCTGTTTCGCGTCTCCTGTCCCTGGAATCTGACCCTGATCCTGCAGCCTGATCCCTTCCTACCTCCGCTCAGTCCGTCTCCTGACTCCCTTTTCCTGTCCTGTCTGTTCCCAGCTCCCCACTGCTTGATCTCCTGTGTATGACCCTGGCTCTGGCACATTTACGATTTGGTTATCCCTTGCGCTGTACATATACATATTTAGTCTGCGATTTATGGTATGTTCACTGTTGGTTTATTCACTGGTTGTTTTTCACTATTCACTATATTGGAGGTGTGTTTTCTTGTTGTTCATTTATCATATAATAAATCATATTAATTACATTTTACCTGTGTTTAGTGCACTCTGTTGCAGTCCACACATTTCTAGTCACACTGGTCCCTGGCACCTAAATATAATGAAGCTGATACTAATATGTTTATAACTCCATTTGTGACATCATACTCACAGCAGCATTATATGATTAAGAAAATTGTTAAAAAGCATTGGAAGGGGGCATGGCCTGGTCGGCATGGCGTGAGGACGTGCGAGACAGAGCTCCGATGAACCGGGACTACAAATGCGGTTCCTGGCCAGCATCGAACAGCGAAATACAGCCCCAGATGTAATCTAAGCGCCGTACAAGTTCTCAGCCACCCAGGGGACAGCGCAGCGCGGACGGCGGGCTATACTCCCTGTTTCAGCCGCACACCCCCAGCACCAGGCAGACTTCCAAGATGGCGGCTGCAAAGAAGAAGAAAAACCACGCTTCCCAGAGGCACGGTTGTGACTCCCCAGGCCCGTAAGCTACACCACAGGTGAGAGAATACAGCCCCTCTAGCTCTACCCACTCTGCCTCACATCTCTCCCACCACTCTGAGATAGATGAAGCTGACAGACACTGGGACTTAAGGGAGCATATTAGAGCCCTCCCTGCTAAAACTGATATCCAGCAACTAATAGCTGCAGTGGAGCTCTCCTGTCAGAAGGCGGTGCAGGGCTTGAGGGAGGACACTGTGGCGCTGGGGAACAGGGTTGAGGCTCTGGAGACTGGCCAGGAGGAAGTGTTACAGACTGTACAAGCTATTAATGATACCACCAAACACCATGAGGAGATCATTAACTCTCTCCTGGACCAACTTGATGACCAAGAAAATAGAGATTGCAGGCAAAACATCCGCGTCCGCAGCCTACCAGAGGCTACCCATGATTCAGACCTGCTCCCCTCTGTGGTTAGGCTTTTTAGACAAGTCCTAGGGCCGGCGACCCCGGAAGTGATTGAAATAGACAGAGTGCATCGGGCGCTGATGCCGAGGCCGCAGGATGGAGACAGACCAAGAGATGTAATTTGCAGGATGCATAAATATTCCCTCAAAGAAGCAATAATGAGAGCTGCCAGGAATTCTCAAGTGATTGACTTTGATGGAGCTAACATCTCTCTGTATCCTGACCTGTCCAAGCGCACCTTAATGCAAAGAAGGGTGGTGCGCCCTCTTCTGGAGGTCCTACGCAAAGCTGAGGTTACTTACCGCTGGGGTTTCCCTTTTAGCCTGTCAGCCACCAGGAACGGTAAAACAGCGCATCTCAGAACCAAAGACGACCTGGCGGCATTTGTAGACATCCTGGATCTTCCCCCAACAGACTTTCCAGACTGGAGACTCCAATCATCTGTACCACTACCACAACGATCAGATGACTGGCACCCTGCCCCCGCTAGATCTCGAAGACGGAACAGACGTCTCTGACGCAGCCGAAGTGCATCTACATCGCAACCGTCGTAGCTCTGTTCTGGAACCCGTTGAAGCTTTTGCTATCTGAGGTAGAACGCTGATGGGCCGGAAACTGGAAGGTATATTTAGCCGTAATCTAGGGAGGCACGTTCGGAAGAGGGGGTCTTGTTTTTCTTCTTCATTGACTGTGACTGAACGGCCAGTTGAAGGGCCCTATTCAGAGACTGACCACGAACTTACCCCTCAGCCCCCTGGTTTTGAGGAGCTTTTTGTTTTTGATTGTTTTGTGTTAAGCTATCCAGATGTTTGAAGAGCATGTGTATGGTTCCGCACCCGGTTTTAGGTAAAGTGTTCTATTCTATTTCCAGATGTATGAAGAACAGATGTAATGTGTGAAGAACATCTTTTCTAGGCAAAGAAAAGATGTTGTGTGTGAATAACAGATGTGCAAGCATTAGCGGCAATAAGAAAAGTGACAGACTAAAAAGAAGTGTGAAGAACACTTCTTTTTAGTCTGTCACATGCTCTTCAAACCATACACATGCTCTTCAAACATCTGGATAGTGTGTTTGAAAATGCAGCATAGAGAAGAGCATGCATATGGTTTCACTCTTCACACACAGTTTGCAGATGTTTTCAGAACAGTGATATTATATCACTGATATGATATCACTGTTCTGAAAACATCTGCAAACTGTGTGTGAAGAGCGCAAC
>BLSH010213158.1:703008-718308 GCA_018402905.1 Glandirana rugosa | reverse complement strand
CGGGTCACAGTATAGGTCTCCAACAGAAACCCTTTATCGACATACTCACGACGGTCGTAACGACGTCTCCAACTTCCCCACCCCCCAGTCGGACAGTCACGAGTCTGGTATGTGGTGTGTGACGTAGTTTAACCAGACGTACCGACAGTAGGGGCTTCCTTAGGAGAAGATTTCTACTACGTGTTCTTTCGGGTGTCACAAAGAACTTCTGTTCGTCTGATTCCTGTACCTAATGACCTTGGTACAGGTCACCAGATTACTCTGGTTCTATTTGAATAAACCAAGTCTACCACAGTTCGGACTCACCACCGTTGGTCCGCTCCTCATGTTTCTGTTCACACAGAACGGATGTCAGTTCGTACCAACACCCTCACAGGACGAGAATCCGACGTACTCACTAAGGCCGTGACCTCTCGATGTCAAGTAACTCCCTTGGTACTTACGGTTGTACGTGACACTGTATGGCTTCGTCTCGTACTACGGGAGGGAAGTCTCTATGACAGCCATGCAGACCAATTTGATGCAGTGTGTGGTGTATGGTCTGAGCACTGACAGGCTGACCCCCCACCCCTTCAACCTCTGCAGCAATGCTGGCAGCACTCATACAGCTATTTCCCAAAGACAACCTCTGGATATGACACTGGGCAAGTGCACTCAACTCCTTTGGTCGACCATGGCGAGGCCTGTTCTGAGAGGAACCTGTCCTGTTAAACCACTGTATGGTCTTGGTCACCGTGCTGCAGCATACATAGTTAGTCAGGTTGCAAAAAGACACAAGTCCATCTAGTTCAACCAAAAAAATAAAAAAATTTATATATATATATATATATATATATATATATATATATAAAAAACCAAATAATCCCATATACAATCCTTCACCCACAGTTGATCCAGAGGAAGGCAAAAAAACCCCAGCAAAGCGTGATCCAATTTGCTATAACGGGGGAAAAAATTCCTTCCTGATTCCCCGAGAGGCAATCGGATTCACCCTGGATTAACTTTACCTAAAAATTTTAGTACCCAGTTATATTATTTACATTAAGGAAAGAATCCAGGCCTTTTTTAAAGAAATCAACCGTGCTGGCCAAAACCACCTCTGGAGGGAGTCTATTCCACATTTTCACAGCTCTTACTGTGAAGAAACCTTTCCGTATTTGGAGATGAAATCTTTTTTCCTCTAGACGTAAAGAGTGCCCCCTTGCGCTTTGTGATGACCTTAAAGTAAATAACTCAACACCAAGTTCACTATATGGACCACTTATATATTTGTACATGTTGATCATACCCCCCCCTTAATCTCTTCTTCTCAAGAGAGAATAAATTCAGATCCTCTAATCTTTCCTCATAGCTGAGCTCCTCCATGCCTCTTATTAGTTTGGTTGCCCTTCTCTGCACTTTCTCCAGTTCCCCTATATCATTTTTGAGAACTGGTGCCCAAAACTGAACTGCATATTCCAGATGAGGTCTTACTAATGAATGAATACGCACCATGCCTCTTAGTAAATACCTTGGGGTGTCTACTTTCCAAAATGGGGTCCAATGGGGGGTGTTTTGTGCTACCTTGACATTTCAGGGCCTCCAAAACCGTGATAGGTACTGAGAAGTAAAATCACCATTTTATGCCCTTAGAAAACCTGAAGGCGGTGATTGATTTTCATGGTCCTGTACGCAGCTAGGCTCCCAAACAGTCTCACACATATGGTATCCCCGTACTCAGGAGAAGCAGCAGAATGTTTTTTGGGGTGTAATTCCACATATACCCATGGCATGTGTGAGCAATATATCATTTCAGTGACAACTTTGTGTAAAAAAAAAAAATATAAATAAAAATTGTTATTTCCCGGAAACTTGTGGCAAAATATAAAATATTCCATGGACTCAACATGCCTCTCAGTAGATAGCTTGGGGTGTCTACTTTCCAAAATGAGGTCATTTGGGGTTTTTTTTGCCATCTGGGCATTTCATGGCCTCCGAAACCTGGATAGGTAGTGTGGGGTGAAGGCATAAATGTTTGCCCTTAGAAATGCTGAAGGGGGTGATTGGTTTTCGGGGTCCTGTACGCAGATAGACTCACAAAAAAGTCTCACACATGGGGTATCCCCGTACTCAGGAGAATCAGCAGAATGTATTTTGGGGTGTAATTCCACATATACCCATGTCATTTTTCAATTACTTATGACAAAATAATAAAATATTCCATGGACTCAGCATGCCTCTCAGAAAATAGCTTGGGGTGTCTACTTTCCAAAATGGTGTCATTTGGGGGGGAGGGGGTTTGACCTGTCCTGGCATTTTATGCCCAACATCACCAACTCTTCTAACCACTTGAACCAAAATGTATTTTCTGACACTTTTTGTTTACATGAAAAAATACTTTTTTTTGCTAGATTACTTCCACCAAACATTATGCTTTTTTTTTTAATTATTCATTTTGCTTTTTTATTTTTACACTGTCCCTTTCATCTTTTTTTTTATTTTATCATTTTTATTTTTATCACAGGGATTTTAAATATTCCCTATGATAAAAACAGGTATTATTGCATATTATTTTTTTTTTTATTTTGTGGTCTACTAAACTCTAGATCTTTCCCCAGCCCTTAAAGCATCTGACCACACCAAAATCGGTGTGATAAGATGCTTCCCCAATTTCCCAATGGCGCTGTTTATATTTGGCGAAACCGAAGTCGCAAAATGCTCATAGCTTCCGGTTTCTTAGGCCATGGAGATGATTGGAGCCATTCTAGTCTTCAATCAGCTCTATGGTCAGCTGGCGGAACCACCAGCTACATTCTCACGTTCCCTGGTGGGACAGGATAGCCTGAGAAGACCAGCAACATACTAGTACGTTGCTGGTCCTTGCTGGGCATATATTGTAATGTTCTTTTTTTCATGCAGCCTGTGGGTTAAATGAAAAAAAAGAATCAATCGGTGGATATGACCACCATTAAAAAACCTCCCTTCCTCCTCCGACTTCTAATGGTGGGCATAGCCACTTTTTAAAAAAAATATACCGGAGCATAGGGGCAATCCGCCCCAATTTCCACCCACTGCCCCTATGCTCCGGTATATTTGCTCTTTTTTTAACTGTGGTGGTGAAATCACCGCCAACAGCGCTGGAGTCGCTGCTTTATGAATGGTGGGAGCAAACGCTTTTGCTGTCACCATTAAGAAATCAGTGCTGCAGCTGAATGGAGTACCTGAAAAGGAATAAACAATTAATAAAACACAGTAACTTAAAAAATGACATACCTGCTAAGAAGAAAAAAAAAATTATAAAACGCATTAACAATAAAACATTACAGGTAAGCAGTAACAAAAAAATTACATACCTGCAAAGAAAACATGATAAAAACAGTAACAAACAGGTATGCATAGAAAATATTAACAATAGAGAGAGAACAGAGAGAGATTAGAGAGAAAACAAGAGAGAGAGAGAAAAAAGAAACCTACAACTGTTTTTGGGTTTTTTATTTTATATATTTTTTTTGTTTTGTTGTTTTAATTTTTTTGGTACGCTTTTTTTTTTTTTTGTAACTAAAAACTGGTTCCAGGTTTGGGTCTCTCAAAATGCACTGCCATCTTTGCAGACCCTATGTACATGTGCCTATCGCTGTGTCTGCTGCACCCTACGATAATAATTCACTAATGTGTGATAGCGTTCAAAACAGTCATTGATGCAGAGACCAGGCTGGTCAGGACAGGTGGAACAATAACTGTGGGTGTCACGCTTGTATCTGCGTCATCTGCAGACACGACATCTCTTTTGGGGTTCTGTGGCCTGGGGTTCCACGGAGGACATGTGGAAAGTGCCTCCCTTGCTAACTGCATTCACATTGTGAAGTGGGGGTGCAGCACCATCTGGAAACAGAAGGGCTGTGACGATCTCTTCCATGAATTTGAGGAAGGATCCCATCAGTCCTGACGCTCTGTATAAGACATGAGTGTTCAGCAAAGCCAATTGAAAAAGGTATATAGACACTTTTTTGTACCAGCGTCTATCTTTACGGGTGATTAGGTACAGCGCCAATAACTGGTCATTGAGGTCCACCCCTCCCATATTTAGGTTATATAGCGCTTACCCCCGTAGGAGCGGCTGAATTTGATTACATGATGTACTACTCTGACAGTACAACAGTTGCACGCTCGTATCTTCAGTTGTCTAGGAGTATATTGAAAGAATCTGCTGCATACGAGAGCCCTGCGGTTCATGCACATCAGCGACAGCAGAACGGGGTCTGGTATGCCTGACTCTAGCAGGGACCACAACTCCGTGGTCAGAGCTATCTGTCAGGGTGCCGCTGCCGTCTACAGGTTCATATGCTGAGCCTGATTCTGACAGTGGAGCTTCCCCATCGCTCTCATCTGTCAAACTCAGCATAGTGTAGGCCTCTTCGCTAGTGTACGTGCGGTCAGACATTTTGGACTTTTTAAATTTGATACGTACACTAGCGTGATTCACAGGCAAAAAAACACACCTGGTTGTCAGAGCCTGTTTCAAATGCTACCAAAATCACTGTCAGAATTCGCAGGGATCGGGCGTGATCTCTGCGAGCGCTGCAGATATGTGTTCTGTGTTTTGTAAGTGACAGCGATCTATTGATCCTGCACTTGGGTGGGCTGGGTGGAGGGGCTAAACACAGGTGCTAGCAGGTATCCGGGCTGATCCCACTAACACAATGTTTTTTAGAACACTAGACTAGTGGGGACGCTAATATAGATCTGATCAGATTGCAGATATTGATCTGATCAGATATTACAATAGTATCTAACACCTATCTAATGTGTATGTATGCGTGCCAGAGTACCTAACTAATTGGCCCTGCCTGGAGTTTACGCTGACCCTAAAACCTAACTGGGGTCACCGCCGGGCCGATCGGGGGTTAAAATCTATAAAAGGTAAATAAAATAATATACGGAGGGTAATCTGATTGAAAAAAAAAATCTAGCTAGCTAGCATCACCCGTGACACTTATGCGGTGATCACAGGTGACAGGGGGCAATCAAGGGGTTAAAAACTTTATTGGGGGCAAGGGGGGGTATTTACACCTACCTAGGCTTAATACTACCTACCCTAACACTGATTTAGTGTCATAAAGGTCACAAGTACAGCGATTGGTAAAAATCAGATCGCTGCACTATATGACACTGTAACACTATGACACTGTGACAGGGGGTGACAGGGAGTGAAAGGGTTAACTGGGGGGGGGGGGGCGATCAGGGGGCGATCAAGGGGTTAAATAAGCCTAACTGTCCTGGTGTCAGTGTGGTGTTGTGCAACTCACGTTTCTAGATGCTCCTTCTTCCTCGCTGAAACCGAAAAGGGCTTCAGGGAGGAAGTTGAGCTTACTTCCTCTGCCTCTGTTTACATTACAGAGGCAGAGGAGCCCTATCATTGGCCAGGACAGATCGGAAGGGCCAGGCCAAAAATCACTGGCCTGGCCCTGTAGAGTGATCGGTCCTGTGTCGAATGGTGCTCACGGCTCATGATCGCGCCCGCTGTCATAGGACGGCGGTTCGCGATATCGAACCACCTTGTCGCCGTCAACCTGCGGTGGTTAATCAGAGATCTCACTCCAGTTCAGACTTCCCGGCCCTAAGGTCACAACAAAGTAAATTACACATATCATCCCACAAAAGTTTGCTAGCAGACAGATAGAGCAATAGGTGGGTTAATTAGCACAATTAACAATGGGTGAGAGACACTTATGGGAGATGATACAATGGAACAAAGACACATAACACTTTAAACAGATTATATCAGAAGACCTCAAGAATCAGGTTGCTTTTGAGCTGATGACATTAACATATGCTATGCATATGCAGTGTGAAACAGTCATTGCTGATAATTGGGCATCTAGGCCCTAAACCTGGATCTCGGGCCTAGATTCCCAGAGTCTGTGTGTTTTGGGGAGACATGGACTTGAATCCGAAGTAAAGCTGGATACACACTATACAATTTTCTGTAGATTTTTTCCTTCAGATTTACCAAAAACACATAATATGAGGTCAAACCTTAAGAGTTTCAATTTGTATGCAAACAGAAAGGCCCTTACACTACACTGCGTTGGTAAATCTAAAGGAAATCAGACAACAAAAGTTGCATAGTGTTTATGGGGTCTACCATTACTCCAAGGGTCCCCCAGGCACGCACCTCCCAAAAAGCAGTGTTCCCTTAAAAGCCAGGGCCCATAGTCAGTGGGTAAGAGGCTTGCTCCTAGTCCTCTCCAAAAGCCCCTTTGGTTAGATCTGTCACAGCTGGTAACTTGAAAGTCTGAGAAAATGGCATTGAAAGAAGTCTCCAGAAATGTAGCTAGGGATGTGAGAAAAGTTTTGTAGAAAGAACCAATATATGGCCCTTGACTATCAGCAGGCAAGGCCTTAAAGTGGAGTTCCACCCTATTAAAAGTCAGCAGCTGCAAAAAGTGTAGTTGCTGACTTTTAATAATTGGACACTAACCTGTCCCAGGCTCCAGCGATGCAGCCGCCTGCAGCGTCGCTCTTCTCCCCCTCCTTTGTACGGCGCCGACATCACAAGTGTGAGCACCTGGCTTTGGCTTCAAAGCCGGGCACGCTCTATGCACTGTGAATGTCCGGCGTATCTTCTGGGACCTGTGATGAGACCCAGAAGATCGCTGGGTGGGAGGGGGAATAAGGTGAACTTCCTTCCTTCTCTGTGGCACCAGGAGGGGAGGGTCCCTGCCCCCCCCCAAAAAAAAGACATGCTAATTGTGGCATGTCGGGGGGTCACCTTCCCTTAAAGCAGACTTTCCACTTTTGGCTGGAACTCCACTTTAATGACCCTAACTATTTCCAGCACAGTAAAAGGTGCAGAGGAATCTAAGGTAGGGAAAGTAGTCCCAGCAATGTAGGAGACTAGGTCTGGACCAATGGATAAGAATTGGGACCAAGAGTCCTGTTGTCATATATTGTATAGGTAAGAGTAATAAGCACAGAAGGCTTGAGCGATTTAATCCATTTGATGCAGTGTTCTGTGAAAGTTTTTATTTAAGGATATAAATACCGGTGGGGATAGCTTTGATGGAACAAGCCAAAGCTGATCTGCACTTATCTCTGTTTTTAGAAGAGTTGATGAAGTTTCTGCATATTCCCAAGGGAACTTTGGGCAAATATTGCTAGAATTTGCATCTCTCTGAGAAGTCTAGTATGACTGCTGACTTCTCCTTCTTAGTATGTAATTTTCATCATAACTAATAATGAAAATTAAAAAAACATAAAATGCTATGACATGGAGAATTTGCAATTTGGAAAAACTATTATCTTTTTGCACAGTAATGTAGCAGAGAGATCTAGAATTATAAACCCATGCAACGTTGGCAGTATCTATACCTCACTGTCTGATTTTCATAATTTAGTATCCCTTGTTTTTAATTGATCCTTTTTACATTCACAGCTGTGATGGAGTTCCTGCCAGGAGGAACTGATGGGAACACAGTCACATCTGGTGGCTAGCCGTGTTGTCCATTTGGCACCTAGCTTTGCCTCACAGTGGCTGCTATTTTCTCCAGGCTTCTGTCTACACCAGAATGTTTTATGTTGCTGGCAAAGATACAGAATAATACAGACAGGTCTGATTATTCCCCTCTTTTCTGTGGCATATTTTTTAATGTTGTTTATTGCTATGGTGCTGTCAAACTTGAAAAAGTAATAATGTCATGGTTCACATCTGGAGCTCCATAGTGGGTTTTGGAACTAAACATCACTATCATGAATTGTGACAAGGTTACCATTTGATCAGTAAAAAACCATAGGTAAGACATTTTTGTTTAGGGATTAACCAGATGCTGACATTGGGCACAAAAGTATGCCCTGTCCCTCTTCCCCTACTAAATCCTGACAAGGATGCTATCTGCGTGGAGGTTGTATGTTTTTTTGTGCTTGTCTGGATTTCCTTCCATGCTCCAAAGGCCTTTTTGGTAGGATATGTATGGGATGTAGGAGGCTTATATTGCAAGCTTCTTTAGGGCAGGGACTAATATGAAGGTATGTGGGTTGATGGCACCTTCAGGCTGGGGGCTGCATTACACTTCAGACTCCCCACACACCTGTAGAAGGATTACATCTTCTCCTCCTACCTGTCCTGACTCATAACTTCACAATCATTTTGAGAACATGGTACTAAGTACTCACTTAACTCCACCAGCTTCTCTGTTCACACTGTATCTTTAACTGTATTCTCATAAGCTCACAGGAAAGCCATCATACTTTATTTTTCAAGGCCTTGCACTTTGGGACCCACAGGCTCAGTCCCTGGGAGGGTCCTGTACTGCAGCAGGATCCATTTTTTATTTTATTTTAAACTGGAATTCCACTTAAAGTGGCTGTCAAGTCATGACAATCACTTTAAACTACAGGTAAGCCTATATTAAGGCTTACCTGTAGGTCCCAGGAATATCTCCTAAACTTGCACAGTTTAGGAGATATTCCCTGTATCTGCATGCGCCAACTGGGCCATTTCTTCACTAAGTGTGGCGTAAACGACGGCTCCCGTCCGCATGCGTGGGAGTGACGTCAGCGTGGCTCCGGCCAATCACAGTGCTGGAGTCCGCGCTGTGATTGGCCGGAGCCCGCGATCCTGGAAGAAGACGGACACAACATGATGCCGGTCACATCGATGCTCAGGGACAGCTGCAACAGCGTCAATCTAAGGTAATTATTTCATAATGAACTAGTATGCTATGCATACTAGCTCATTATGCCTCTGTCTTGCAGGTTTTTTTTTTTTTTTAAGCCTTGACAACCACTTTAAAGCAGTATTAAACCAAAACATTGCATCTGAACAATTCTTTGATGGGATCGCTGCATGAGCTTTCTTTTTTAGGCTTTCTTTCCTTTATTTTCATCTAGTGATCCAGCCAGTAAGTCTGTTGTTATTCAACAGAACAAACTGTCCTGCAAATGTAGCATTTAGGGTATTGAGACAAGCTATTTACCCCTGATAGTGGTGCTTACATTCAATGCCCATTTTTTTTCATGTAAAACCCTTTTCCCAAAAGAAGTAAAAACTGTTGCTGTGTTTTGTTTCAGTTCTAAATGTATCTAAATCTGCTAGTACATCTAATTATTCCCTCCCCCAGACTGACAATGCTGCTGTCCAAAGGTGTCTCTGTGCTCCTTCTTCCAGAGTGGAGACACTCTAATACAGGAGGGGGGTTACTGGCCAGGTCACCAAGTGAAAAAGGCTAAAACAAGAAAACGAATGCAGCCACCACATCTAAGGCTGCAATATATTACATTTTTGGTTTTGGGTTTAATACCACTCTAAAAGTTTAAAGCATTATTAGTAAGAGGAGAAGTGTGTTCAAAAATGAAGAGATGTACAATAAGTGGTATTTGAAACAAAATCTGCTTATTAATTTTCCCATTGATGAGGTGTACTTTGAAAATAGGAAGGGATCGAAAACAAACCCCTGTGGCACTGCAGCTATAATAGGCAAAGGAAATAAAACATAGATGTATATTTATCAAGTGATGAAGGTTAAAGTCCAGGTGGCTCCATAAAACTGTAACCAGATAATGACCTTCAGAGATTGAGTTGGACAGAACTCACATCGACTGGGAGCATTACTGATCATGAACACAACACCACAGGAAAGCATGGCGTAGAGAAGCCGAGTCACCTGGCTTAAGGCACACACTCTGGAAAGAAATGTCTGTGTCCAAAGCTGAGACTTGTGCTTGCAGGCACATTGCTGGAGGGAAAATAGATGACTGATCTATGGAAAGACCATCTTGGAAGATTCCACAGATCAAGGACTGAAGAGATGTCCTCTTCTAGACAGGTGCAGTTAGTGTTACGTATCCATAACCCTCCAGGCTAATTTGATCTAAGAATCAGCGGATCAGTCAGGTTTTGAAGTGTCAGAGAGAGACATTTATTTCAAAACACGCTGTCATTTTCGAGGCATTTATCATTAAGAACAGAATGTTTTTCATTGTAAACAATTTGAAAAATATGAATGTATTCCAGTTATGGCAATTTGAACATAGTTACAGCATAGCTCCAGCTTGTGCCATACCTATGTGATCTCTGTGGAAGCTGCAAATCACTGTAGTAGGCACCTGTAATACAATGATCTCCACTAGTTTCTGCTGATCCCACAGGTACGGCATATAGTGTACATACTTGTAAGTGGGTTGAAATTCAGCCAGTTAGGTGCTGGCCTGGACAAGTTAAGGTTAATGGCTTTCCCAGTTCTTTGGTTTTTGCGGGTTTTCCTCTTGGTCTGACGCTCTGATCTTGTGTTATAAAAGGGGGCAGTAGTCCAGGGCTGGGGTGGGGAAGTAGAGAGAGTGGTGGGTGGTAACTGAGAGCCTGTAACAGAACCCTGTGAGGAAGAAGATTGGACTGCTGCTATTGCCATCATGTAGAAGGTAGCCTGTACCTAGGGCTCATCCCTGAAGATACCAGCTACTGGGAAATGCCACAGATGGACTCCTGTCTATACATGGACCCCACCTTTTCCAGGTATGCCAGGGCAGCAAATAGCCCAAGTTAGGAGTAGGGATGTAGGAAAAATCCTGTTCTTGCACATTGCACATTGAACTGTTCATTTTGCACTTTTCAAAGTAAAGCTTTTGAAATCTTGTACCTGCCTGGTCTGAAGTTGCTAAAGGGGGTGTAATGCAAGTAACGGGCACCTTTCTATAGTTCAGGTCACTAAGGAACTTTGCAATATGAAGACAAGTACTGTGTGAAGATTCAAGGGTTACCTAGGGTAACGGAAGTTACAAGCAGCCTGTCGATAAGTGTGTGCCTGAGTTAGGTGGGATAGCCTCTTGCAGGAAGGAGTTGTTGTCGGCACTCCGTCTCCTATAGCAACAGGAACAGACCCGAGCTGCAGAGGTCCCCAGCCTCTATACAGGTATGGACGAGTTGAGTGAAATTAAGTGCCTGCATGGAGTCCGCGCTATGTGCATCGTGAGACCCCATACCATTACTGGGAGTGAGGTAGCTGTGATATGCTGGACAGGTGGATGTGGACAGGGCTCAGCATGTCCCTCCTAAATGCAAGTTACAGAGAAGGTATACCATGTCACAGGGACCTGAGAGTTAACTGGAGACCAGTACAAGTGTGCACAGTGTATGTTCATCTCTAAAAGTAGAAGCCCGCAGTAAGGTCGAGTATTCCCTTATGGCAACATCAGCCTTGTCCCAGGGCATTGATGAAATCATGCACAGAAGTAAAGATACCCCATGTGTAATGATCCCGTTACACCTGCCCACAGTCTAGCATAGCCCAGAAGAACCCACCCCGGAGTAGGCCTCTCATGTGACCTTTGCTTGGCGCCCAGCGTGGCCAGCGAGGAAGGAAACATGGAGGACATGATGACCATCGCATGTATACTACCCCAGCCCCCCTTACATACTTACATTGGTTCAAACAGGACAAATAGCCTTATGAAAATATTTCCATACATGTAATTCAGCTTTAGGTGTCATATCTTTCTTGCGTAGCTGAGACTAGGACATAACCATGTACAGCCTAAAGTTTGCAAGCAAAGGGACTAAACACAGCATCATTTTTATCCTTCCAGCCATGTGCGAGTTAAAGGCAGATGAAAAAAAATAAAGGAACATTTTAATGGTTTAGGGGCAGGTTTATCATTGTAATTTTTATCAAAGACTGATGATTTATGCCTATTTTGAACTATAATGCATGGCTAGAGTACACCAGAATGTAACTCTCCATGAACTCTTAATACAAAACCCAAAGTTCCAGCTTGCACACTAGGTTGCATGTCTTAGGAGGCATTCCATCACCAATCCAGAATGAGTATTACTTTAATACTTTTTCCTGTTATTGTTCTCCCCAGCCGCGCAACACTGGCTCGGGAAAAACCCCCCGCTTGACTATCCCCAGCCACATAACGCTGGTTCGAGGACAACCACTAGTTGACTACCCCCCCAGCCGCGCAACACCGTCTTGGGGGACCAACTTTCCTTTCCAATGGGCAATGCCTCCACAGACTCAACCGTCACAGCGGGTCAGAACAACATCGTGGCCAGCAGCTTGTAGGGCGGTAGATCGATGCTGCTCTTCTTGTCTCCAGCAACGAATGCCTCGTGTCTCTCCACATCCGCTCCAGCCCCCACCCTCAGACCTTCCACCACCAATGAGGAAGCTCCCCTCCCCACTTCCAGTCTAAACCACTTAACCCCTTGCTTGTCGTTCCCCTGCTCACCCCAGCATGCAGCCCTGCACCTATTTTTTTTTTCTGCTGCGGGCTTTACTTGGCTAGGGTACACCAGAATGTAACTCTCCCAATATAACTCTTAACACTTTACAACAAACGACTCGTGACACCGTTCTGGAGAAAATTGGCCGTTCGGCCATTTATTAATAAATAACAGTAACCATGAACTCTTAATATAAAACCCAAAATTCCAGCTTGCACACTAGGTTGCATGTCTTAGGAGGCATCCCATCACCAATCCAGAATGAGTATTACTTTAATACTTTTTTTCTGTTATTGTTCTCCCCAGCCGCGCAACACCTGCTCGGGGGACCAACTTTCCTTTCCAATGGGCAATGCCTCCACAGATTCAACCGTCACAGCGGGTCAGAACAACATCGCGGCCAGCAGCTTGTAGGGCGAGAGATCGATGCTGCTCTTCTTGTCTCCAGCAACCAATGCCTTGTGTCTATCCACATCCGCTCCAGCCCCCACCCTCAGACCTTCCACCACCAATGAGGAAGCTCCCCTCCCCACTTCCAGTCTAAACCACTTAACCCCTTGCTTGTCGTTCCCCTGCTCACCCCAGCATGCAGCCCTACGCCTATTTTTTTTTTTTTTTTGCTGCGGGCTTTACTTGGCTAGCGTACACCAGAATGTAACTCTCCCAATATAACTCTTAACACTTTACAACAAACGACTCGTGACCCCGTTCTGGAAAAAATTGGCCGCTCGGCCATTTATTAATGAATAACAATAACCATGAACTCTTAATACAAAACCCAAAGTTCCAGCTTGCACACTAGGTTGCATGTCTTAGGAGGCATCCCATCACCAATCCAGAATGAGTATTACTTTAATACTTTTTCCTGTTATTGTTCTCCCCAGCTGCACAACACCGGCTCGGGAAAAACCCCCCGCTTGACTATCCCCAGACACGTAACGCCGGCTCGAGGACAACCACCAGTTGACTACCCCCCCAGCCATGCAACACTGGCTCGGGGGACCAACTTTCCTTTCCAATGGGCAATGCCTCCACAGACTCAACCGCCACCGTGCACAGGTGTGAAACCTTACACCTGTGAGCCCCTCCACTAATGCAAGGAAAGCTGTACACCATCCTGAATGCCTAAGGCCCACAAATCAACACCCACAGCATTCAGGTGTAAGCCATCGCTCCGCAGATACCGCCAGGTATCCATCTCCAGTTCACTGTGTCTAACCACAAACCCTCCATTGCGTGCCACAAAGCGGACCACCTCCTTATTGACCTTTATCTGCGCTTTGTTCATTTTAGCGGCTGACCTGGCAAAGCCCCAAGAAGTACGCCCCACCATGTCCGACCAGACCACCAGCAATCTAGGAAATTCTGTGCGCAGTCTAAGGAAGTCAAACCTGATATCCCAGGACAAAAGCCTCATGGATCGAACGCCCAAGTCGTTACCCCCAACATGTAGAACTAGCACATAGGTGAACTTTCCAGCAGGGTCTGGCGCTATGCGCCGGGCCATCACTGCACATGCGCCTGCTGATGTCAGCGATGCTTGCAGTGAGAATATCTCCTAAACCGTACAGATTTAGGAGATGTTCTTGTTACCTACAGGTAAGCCTTATTATAGGCTCGCCTGTAGGTAAAAATGACTTTTTAGTGATACAACCACTTAAAGATAATTGGAAAGAATAAAAAATAAAACAAATGGGACAAATTTTAAATTGAACCCCTTACGGACTAAGACTGGGATGCCATTACAGTTCATGTGCATGTAAAGGCAGGCGTCCCAATACTTTAGCCTAGCTAGTGTATCTGCCAAGATTTGCAATGGTGGTGGAACCCTCCTACATATAAATACTACATTTAGATATAATTTAGGTAAGGCCCTGCGTCAGGAGTTATGTTTAACAACAGAAAACAAGTAACATCTCTACATGAAGTGACATGTTTGGGATTCAAACTCAGGACCTGAGCAATGGTAGGCAGAATTTCTACCTTGTGAGTCACAGGGCTGCTGCATGTGGAGTCCTCATACACATAAATACACAGATACTTCATTTCTTGGAATATATAGGAATTACATTAGTCAGGAGTATCTCTTGATTTATTCTGTGATCTTTGGTGTTTCTTGCTGTGTGAGTGTAGAATAGCTATGTTATCCTCAGGTTTTTGGGAATGACATTTTTATTTCTGATGTTGGTACACATATCAATTTTTTTGGGGTCAAATTAAAGTGGTTGTCAGCTTTGGACAACCACTTTAACCTACAGGTAAGCCTATAATAGGTCTTACCTGTAGATTCCCTGCATATCTCCTAAACCTGCACGGTTTAGTAGATATACAGTGTACTTGCATGTGCTGATGTCATCGGCACATGCGCAATGAAGAACCAGCCTCCGTGCCATTTCTTGACTGAGATCGTGCCGCGATTGGCAGCCCCTATGTGCAGGTAGACGTCACGCGGCTCAGGCCTGTCACAGAGCCTGAGTTTGTGGCCCCAGAAAGAAGAGGGGCGAAGATGGATGCGGCCTGGAGTGGGGACATCGCAAACTTGTATGTGATGCATATAAGCCTATTATGCTTTTAAATTGCAGGGTAACAAAGAGGAAGTAAAACCCATCAGGGTTTACTTCCTCTTTAAAGCAGTTGTATCCCCTAGAACAGTGTTTCTCAACCTTTTACGGTGAAGTACCCCTGCAGGTCTAAAAAAAATTCCTAAGTACCCCTGTCTCGAGAAAGAAATTTCTATTGTTGGGTTTGTGTTTGTGATGGTTTTTATGTGCAAAATCATCATCAAATGCAGCCTCACCAGTGTCCATAAATGCAGCCTGATCAGTGCCCATCAATGCAGCCTCACCAGTGCCCATTAATGCAGCCTCACCAGTGTCAATCAAATGCTGCCTCACAAGTGCCCATCAAATGCAGCCTCGCCAGTGCCCATCAATGCAGACTCACCAGTGCCCATCAATGCAGCCTCACCAGTGCCCATAAATGCAGCTCCATCAGTGCCGCCTCACCAGTGCCCATCAATGCAGCCTCACCAGTGCCCATCAATGCAGCCTCACCAGTGTCCATCAATGCAGCCTCACCAGTACTGGTGTCAGTGCTCT
>BLSH010213158.1:690774-700961 GCA_018402905.1 Glandirana rugosa | reverse complement strand
GGGAACCCCTGGCCCGCCTGGACAGCCTCGAAACAAGACTCCATTCTTGAAGTATTACTCGATCATACGTCGCGTATGATCGAGTAATACGGAAACGGAACGTCCACAAAAAAAAAATAACAAGATCCCGTCCCAAAGAGTTGGGCACCATGCGCATGGGGAACCCCATGCACGTCGTTCCCCTCCCCCATGCGACGGAGAGACTACAGCCCACTTTTCCGACGTACTTAACTTGTCGGCGGAGACGACTGTTGTTACGGCGACGCCGGTCTCCCAATTACAGGTCCGTCACCTCTGTCTCCTACCTCGCCCCCGACACAGAACCCCTCCTCGGTCCTGTCGTGACACCTGCAGCTGCTGCTATGAGTCTTTTCCCCGTGTCCACAGTGCTGTCCTGGCTCCTCCCCAAGACACAGCCCCCGCTCCATCCTCTGTCTCCACTGCCTGGACATTAACCCTCTGGCCGCAGCGGCATTGTTGTCAGCAGAGGCGGCTGTTCAATTCATGCAGCCTTTTCACCCGACATCAGAGAGGCAGCGTACCCCCTCCCCTTGCTGCACGTACCCCAAGGGGTACGCGTACCACGGGTTGAGAAACCCTGCCCTAGAACAATAAAAAAAAAACACCTGCAAGGCAAAGGCATAATGAGCTAGTATGCGCTGCATACTAGCTCATTATGAAGTTCTTACCTCAGAACAAAGCTCCGACAGGTCCGCCCGGTCCCCAAGGGCACGCAGCTCCGGCACTGTGAGTGGCTGGAGCCGTGAGACAACACTCCCGTGCATGCGCAAGCAGCCCGTCTTTACAGCGAACTTTCCAGCAGGGTCTGGCACTATGCGCTGGGCCATCACTGCACATGCGCCTGCTGATGTCAGCGACGCTTGCAGTGAGAATATCTCCTAAACCGTATAGATTTAGTAGATATTATTTTTACCTACAGGTAAGCCCCTCCACTAATGCAAGGAAAGCTGTACACCATCCTGAATGCCTAAGGCCCACAAATCAACACCCACAGCATTCAGGTGTAAGCCATCGCTCCGCAGATACCGCCAGGTATCCATCTCCAGTTCACTGTGTCTAACCACAAACCCTCCATTGCGTGCCACAAAGCGGACCACCTCCTTATTGACCTTTATCTGCGCTTTGTTCATTTTAGCGGCTGACCTGGCAAAGCCCCAAGAAGTACGCCCCACCATGTCCGACCAGACCACCTGCAATCTAGGAAATTCTGTGCGCAGTCTAAGGAAGTCAAACCTGATATCCCAGGACAAAAGCCTCATGGATCGAACGCCCAAGTCGTTACCCCCAACATGTAGAACTAGCACATAGGTGAACTTTCCAGCAGGGTCTGGCGCTATGCGCCGGGCCATCACTGCACATGCGCCTGCTGATGTCAGCGACGCTTGCAGTGAGAATATCTCCTAAACCGTATAGATTTAGTAGATATTATTTTTACCTACAGGTAAGCCTTATTATAGGCTCACCTGTAGGTAAAAATGACTTTTTAGTGATGCAACCACTTTAAGATCATTTGGAAAGAATAAAAAATAAAACAAATGGGGCAAATTTAAAATTTCCATAAGCAATGGTATTGTTTTTGGTTTGTAAAGACACCTGTGTGATTTTTGGGAAATATTTTTGTGAGATAGATATCAACAAGTGAAAGTGACAGAGAAAAAAATAATTTACCAAAACATGAAAAGATTTACACGTTCTACCATTTTTAAAAACAAAATAGATGATCAAAATTGGAACATTGTTGCAAGAACAATTTCTTTGAGAAAAAGATACATTTGATCTCAACATGAAGAGGATTTCTTTGGGGAAGGTACAATTGTATTAGAATGAATGGCTGAAAATTGCATTGGGCTGCATTGCTCCAACTTTTACTCCCAAAAAACTCAGAGCTCTCATTTTGGTATTTACTATAGCACCCTGTAATTACTCAATGGAAGCAAAATTTAGAGCAGTTTCAGGTCTGAGCATGCTCAGTTGTGCTCAGCTGTGCTCTGCACCTAGGAGTACAGAGATTGGGAATTTATCTCTTCTCAGACTTTTTAAGATATTTCAGAACTCAGCTGCCGCCTGTGATTTACATCACATCACGCAGGGTAAACAGGAGATCTCCCCTCTGTATAATCCAACTCCTCTCCTCGCTATACACTGATCACAGGTAAGGCTGCATTGGTGAGCACTGAACAGGCTGCTGGGCACTGAAAAGGCTGCATTGATGGGCACTGAACATGCTGCATTGATGGTCACTGAACAGGCTGCATTGCTGGGCAATGAAACAAGCTGCATTGATGGTCACTGAACAAGCTGCATTGTTGAGCCCTGAACAGGCTGCATTGGTGAGCACTGAACAGGCTGCTGGGCACTGAACAGGCTGCATTGATGGGCACTGAACAGGCTGTAATGGTGAGCATTGAACAGGCTGCATTGGCGGGCACTGAACAGGCTGCGTTGGTGAACACTGAACAGACTGGTGGACATTGAACAGGCTGCATTGGTGATCACTGAACAGGCTGCTGGGCACTGAACAGGCTGCGTTGGTGGGCACTGAACAGGCTGCGTTTGTGGGCACTGAACAGGCTGCGTTTGTGGGCACTGAACAGGCTGAGCTGCTGGGCACTGAACAGGCTGCATTGATGAGCACTGAACAGGCTGTAATGGTGAGCATTGAACAGGCTGCATTGGCGGGCACTGAACAGGCTGCGTTGGTGAACACTGAACAGACTGGTGGACATTGAACAGGCTGCATTGGTGATCACTGAACAGGCTGCTGGGCACTGAACAGGCTGCGTTTGTGGGCACTGAACAGGCTGCGTTTGTGGGCACTGAACAGGCTGAGCTGCTGGGCACTGAACAGGCTGCATTGATGAGCACTGAACAGGCTGTAATGGTGAGCATTGAACAGGCTGCATTGGCGGGCACTGAACAGGCTGCGTTGGTGAACACTGAACAGACTGGTGGACATTGAACAGGCTGCATTGGTGATCACTGAACAGGCTGCTGGGCACTGAACAGGCTGCGTTGGTGGGCACTGAACAGGCTGCGTTTGTGGGCACTGAACAGGCTGCGTTTGTGGGCACTGAACAGGCTGAGCTGCTGGGCACTGAACAGGCTGCATTGATGAGCACTGAACAGGCTACATTGATGGGCAATGGTGAGGATGCATTGATGGGCAATGGTGAGGCTGCATTGATGGGCACTGATTAGGCTGCATAGATGGACACTGGTGAAGCTGAGCTAATGGACACGGGTGAGGCTGCATTGATGGGCACTGGTGAAGCTGAGCTAATGGGCACTGGAGAGGCTGCATTGATGGGCACTGGTGAGGCTGCATTAATGTGCACTGGTGAGACTGCATTAGTGGGCACTGATGAGGCTGCATTGATGGGCACTGGTGAGGCTGCATTGATGGGTAATGTTGAGGCTGCATTGATGAGCACTGGTGAGTATTATACACTCTTCAAGTGTGCTTTAAAATGCATGATTTTCCCTTTTATGAAGAAGAAAATGACGTTATGTGGTTGGGCTGGTATAATAATGCTATGGGGCTGGTATGAAATAATTTCCAGAAATAACATTTATATCATACAATCATTCCATAAACACATACCACATACACTGCATATATCATTGGAGGAAAATATGCTTATAAAATAGTTTACCATTTGCCAATAAAGAAAAAAAAAATGTCCCCGGATTTCATTTAAAAAATCTGGTCACCTTAGTTTGGGGTCATTATCATGTTGGAATACCGCCCTGCGGCCCAGTCTCTGTAGGGAGGGGATCATGTTCTGCTTCAGTATGTCACAGTACATGTTGACATTCATAGTTCCCTAAATGAACTGTAGCTCCCCAGTGCCGACAGTACTCATGCAGCCCCAGACCATGACACTCCCACCACCATGCTTGACTGTAGGCAAGACACACTTGTCTTTGTACTCCTCACCTGGTTGCTGTCACACACGCGTGACACCATCTGAACCAAATACGTTTTTCTTGGTCTCATCAGGCCACAGGACATGGTTCCAGTAATCCTTGTCCTTAGTCTGCTGGTCTTCAGCAAACTGTTTGTGGGCTTTCTTGTGCATCATCTTTAAAAAAGGCTTCCTTCTGGGACAACAGCCATGCAGACCAATTTGATGCAGTGTGCGGCATATGGTCTGAGCACTGACAGGCTGACCTTCCCACCCCTTCAAACTCTGCAGCAATGCTGGCAGCACTCATATGTCTATTTCCCAAAGACAACCTCTGGATATGACGCTGAGCATGTGCAATCAACTTCTTTGGTCGACCATGGCGAGGCCTGCTCTGAGTGGAACCTGTCCTGTTAAAACGCTGTATAGTCTTGGCCACCATGCTGCAGCTCAGTTTCAGGGTCTTGGCAATCTTCTTATAGCCTAGGCCATCTTTAAGTAGAGCAACAATTCTTTTTTTCAGATTCTCAGAGTTCTTTGCCATGAGGTGTAATGTTGAACTCCTAGTGACCAGTATGAGAGAGTGAGAGCAATAACACCAAATTTAGCACGCCTGCTCCCCATTCACACCTGAGAGCTTGTAACATTAACAAGTCACATGACACCCCGGGGAGGGAAAATGGCTAATTGCGCCCAATTTGGACATTTTCACTTAGGGAATGTAATCACTTTTGTTGCCAGCGGTTTAGACATTAATGGCTGTGTATTGAGTTATTTTGAGGGAACAGCAAATTTACACTGTTATACAAGCTGTACACTCACTACTTTACATTGTAGCAAAGTGTCATTTCGTCAGTGTTGTCACATGAAAAGATAGAATAAAATATTTACAAAAATGTGAGGGGTGTACTCACTTTTGTGAGATAATATATATATATATATATGGCAGTAGGGCAATGGACGGTGTCGATAGAGCAGTGAACGATGACGGTAGTGCAGAGATTGGTGTCAGTAGTTTATTTATTAGATTTTTTTTTATTACTTTTTTTCAATTGTATTTATTTATTTATTTGTACAATATTTTTTTACAATAATTTTTTATTATTGTTATTTACAATTTTTTTAGGAGCCCCATTGGGCTTTGGTGAAATACCAGGAGTCTAACAGACCCCTGATGTATCACTTTTGAGACAGAGAAAGGGACTGAGGACAGAAATTTCCCAGTCCCTTTCTCTGCAGCCAAGCAGCAGGGGGAATCTGTCCAGCACAGGATGATTAGGGCGTGCTAAGGCACACCTGGCACACCCTGTGTGCATACCTATGAGCTCTATCTATAAATGGAGCTTACCATAGTATGGACCAAATAGTGGCTTCTGAAACAACTATGGATTATATAGTGACCCCCCCCCCCCCCCCCCAAAAAAAAAATAGTGAATAGCTACACTCCAAATTTGAATAATTCACCACTCATCAATGTATGAGTTGGTAGTAATCAAAGTAATCTTATGTTCTTCTATTCACTATATGTATTAATCTAGTGTTTGGGGAATTCAACTGTTCAATACCTTTACACTTGATTTAAAAGCAAACTGAATATTTGAATCCTAATTATAATGGGCTTTGCTGAAGCTGAATGGGGCTGGGAAGAGCACCTAGTGGTGTGTATGTTTAGGGAAGTACAGTATGTGCCCAGGGATGAATGCCCGTAATGCAAGCAACCTACGCTCTGGGCATTTGTCCCTGGGCGCTTGCTGCCCTAAACAGAAGTACTGCTGAGAGCAACACCCAGCCACACAGACAAGCTGCCAGCAGAGGGGCTGGATGTTATACTTGTACCCTCCAGCCACAGCTAAATGCCAGAGACACATGCACCAGGGCCTTAACGCCCAATGTGCAAGAGGCCAAACAGGTAAGTGATTCACTTCATAGCTGTTTTCCTGGAGATGTGCTTTTACATACAAACATCCCTTTAAATATTTTTGGACATGCACAGTAAGGTATATAATAGATCCTTCTATTTAGTCAGTAAACATGGCTTGCTCTTTGAAAAAGAACACTTTTTGCTGTATTATTGAACATTTTGAGACTTACTGACAAGACGGTTGTCCGTTAATTAGAGAGGAAAGCATAGATAGTGGAAACATTGAGGCCAATGCAGAATGTTCATTTGCAGACATTATTTCATTTGGATGCCATGACTGTTTAATTTGATTAAATGCCATAGAACCTTCTCTATGATTCACAATTTGGCTTTACCAGAAGCCCAAGCAGGGCAAGCTGCCTCTCTGAAGGCCAAGGCAGTCAACTGAAGGTCATCCTGGGACACAGAACCTTTAGGTGGATATGTCACTGAGAACATTGTCAGAGTTAATGTAAGTCTAAGACGAAAGCTTTAATATGGTAATGTAATATTAGAAGTGGTTTTAAAGCCCAACTTCAGACACAGTTATTTTAAATCTTTAATACTCACATTAAGCCTGTAATATTTTTATTGCTCCATGAGCCCCTCTGTAAGCTCCACTCAGTGCTGCTGATTCTTGGGGAGTGGGACCAAGGATCGACACCGGTTCTGGCGCTGCACTTCCACGCTCTTCCTATGCTGTGCCATACACAAATCACAGCACAATGATGACAGTGTAGCCATAGGTGTGAACAACCCATTGCATTTGGGTCAGTAGGGCAAAGATTGGTGTCAGCAGGGCAGTGGACGGTGTCAGTAGTTTTATTATTCCTTACAATTTTACTTTTTAAAAATTTTTGTACATTTTTTTCCGAGCCCCGTTAGGGGGCTTTGGTGAAATATCAGGGGTCTAAACAGGGGAATCTGCACCACACAGGATGATTAGGGTGTGCCCAGGTACATCTGGCACACCCTGTGCGCACGTCTATGAGTGTAGCCATGCTTTGTGAATGGTAATTGTAAATGTTTTTTGTTTTTTGTTTTTTAGCTCACATTGGGTCATTTAGCCGTTTTCTTAATTCCCTTGTTGACATAATTATATTTGAAAATCAAGACGACACAGTTAGGCTACTTTCACACCTATGCCGCCCGAGAGTTAGCAGTAAAACACTGCTAATTTGTGGCGCTTTTAGCGGTGCTATGGCGCCGCTATTTAGGCTACAGCAGTGCGCTTTTAACCCCCCCCCCACAAGAGGTTAAAAGGGGGTTAAAAGTGCCGGCTTCTGGATCACTGCCCATTCATTTCAATGGGCAGGGGCGGTGGAGGAGCGGTGTATACATCACTCCCACACTGCCCCGTAGATGCGGCTTGCAGGAGATTTTTTACTGCCCTGCAAGCATCCCGCCCCAGTGTGAAAGCACTCAGGCTTTCACACTGGGGTGCATTAGGAGACAGTTTAGAGGCGCTTTGCAGGCGCTGTCTTTAGCGAAAAAACGCCTGTAAAGCGCCTCTGGTGTGAAGGAGTCCTAACAGATTATTAGTTATAATTCTATTGAACTGATTTGGGTAGACAAAGAAAAGTTTTACTTTCCATAAATGTAAAAAAAAACAAATCTCCACATCTCCAAGTCAGCAACACTTTTAACATTGTACTTGCTTTCATTTTGGAGACATGGATGTAAAGTGTTACAGTGCACTTTCTGAAATGATTGCTATATCTGATCAAACACATTACAACCTGGTTGTACAATCTCTGAATCTGAACATTCTATTTAATATGTTTTTAAACCCTCACATATACCCAGTGAAGTGAACAGCCTCAGATGATACACAGAGATTAAACAAATCCTCCTACATAGGTTTTACTTGTTTATCTGCAGTCTTCTGCTCTCTATACCCTTTCAAAAGTGCAGATCATGTGTGTGAGAGCTGATTGGAGGAAAGGAGCACCCACCCCCCTCCCACACACACAGCAGAAGAACTGTGTTCTGTGTTCTCGATTCCCCCCCTCACAAATTTATGTCATGTGTCAGGAAAACTTCTCAGAAGTGACTCATACTGATAACAGAGGAACAAAGCACCAGAGGGAAACAACACCCAGAGCTTTGAAGAGAGATAAGTAAACACTGCAGATATACAGTATGTACTTTGAACAAATTCCATGACTGAGGTTTAATGGTTGGGGTTTTGTTTACTAAAAGCAGGTTTTGCATTCCCATACAAGTCATTGAGAATGCAAAACCCCTTTGAAGCAAGTCAAATGCAGGCCAACAGGAGGACAAACTAACGTTAAAAGAGGAGTATGGCCAAAACTTTTTTGGCCCTACTTCTTATGAATCACAGGAGTGCATCTGCTGCTGCCTGCCGTCACTCTACTCACTTTACAGTCTGGATCCACCCAGAATCCTGGACTGGCCTGGCTCAGCCTCTCAGCGAGTCCCTGGCAGACTGAGTCATTCTCTCCCGCCCCCTCCACAGCCTAGCGCTCCAGTGAGTGCTGGAGGGGCAGAGCAGAGAGCCGGTGACCGGCAATCACCCCTCTCTGCTCAGAGCGGAGGGAAGAACTTAGCGATCAGTGGTACTTGATCGTTCAGTTCTCAGTGTAGAGGCGATGGGGGACAGATGCAGCAACTGATCAATGCTGCCAAAAAAGTGTCAAAAGTGTCAGGTATCCGATTTGTCTTCTGCAATATCGCAGTCCCACTAAGTTGCTGATCACTACCATACTACCACTACTGTAAAAAATACATAAAAATTCCTTAAATCCATCCCATAGTTTGTAGACGCTATAACTTTTGCGCAAATCAATTCATATACATACATATTGGCCTAAATTGATGAAGAAATTTGATTTTTTACATTTTTTATTGGATGTGTTTTATAGCAAAAAGTAAAACACTTCTTTTTTTTTGTTTTTCCAAAATTGTTGACCTTTTTTGTTTATAGCACAAAAAATAAAAACCACAGAGTTGATCAAATACCACCAAAAGAAAGCTCTATTTGTGGGGGGTGGGGGGGGGGGACATTCTATTTGAGTACAGCGTAACACAACCGCAAAATTGTCAGTTAAAGTAACGCAGTGCCGTATCGCAAAAAAAATAGGCTGATCATGAAGGGGGGTAAATCTCGAGACTGGATGAGACCAACCTTTTTTCAAGCCAATTAGAGCCTCCGGCTAGAAGAACAATTAGCATACTGGTAAAAAACACCACATCACATCAAAGGGCAGGATCACACATGCGGGTTAAAAGATGAGGCCAAGTTCAGACATGAACTTCAGCCCCGGAAGGATTTGACCCCTTAATGACCAGACTATTTTTTGCGATACAGCACTGCGTCGCTTTAACTGACGGTCGTGTGACGTTGTACCCAAACAAAATCAACGTCCTTTTTTTCCCCACAAATAGAGCTTTTTTTTGGTATTTGATAACCTTGTACTATAAACAAAAAAAGAGCGACAATTTTGAAAAAAAACAAACTTTTTTTTACTTTCTGCTATAATACATATCCCAAAAAAATATAAATACCGTAAAACAAAGTTATTCATCAGTTTAGGCCGATATATATTCTTCTACATATCTTTTAGTAAAAAAAAATCGCAATAGGCGTATATTGATTGGGCTGAGCAAAAGTTATCGCGTCTACAAACTAGGGGAAAATTTAGGGACTATTTTTTTTTTTTTATTATTGCTTTTGCTAGTAATGGCTGTGATCTACGATTTTTCTGATCTGACCCCAAATGACACTTTTTGGGGACCAGTGACATTATAACATTGATCAGTGCTATAAAAATGCACTATGCACTAATCAATGTAAAAATGACATGGGCAAGGAAGGGGTTAACACTAGGGTGATCAAGGGGTTAACTGTGTTCCCTCAGCGTGTTCTAACTGTACGGGGGATGGGCTGCCTAGGACATGACAGAGATCACTGTTCCCGAACACAGGGAAGAGAAGATCTCTGTCATGTCCCCTGTCAGAATGGGGATCCGCCTTGTTTACATAGGCAGATTTCTGTTCTGCCTCTGTACAAGGTGACTGTGAGTCGCCGGCCGACATTGAGTCCGCCGGACCCACGGGCATGCTCCCGTGGTGCGCAGCGGGTGCACACGCGCCGCCTATCTCCGCTGCAAGGACCGCTGTACAGCTACGGCGATTCACGCAGGAGAGCGGATCTGCCGCCATATAACGATGGCGGCTGGTCGGTAACTGGTTAATGACCACTGGGGTTTTAATTTTGTATTATATAAGGGAAAGAAGAGTGAGTTTGAGTTTGCTTACATTTGACTCTCATTTCTTTATCTTTAATAAATCAATCTCACAATAATTGGTGGGTACTGGTGGGGGGGGGGGGGGGGGGG
>BLSH010213158.1:653697-664332 GCA_018402905.1 Glandirana rugosa | reverse complement strand
CGCTCACAGTATGTCTGTAATGCAGCCGCCGTCATATTACGGCGGTTTGCGTTACAGAGCCACTTTGCCGCCGTCAATCTCCGATCGGCGGTCGGCAAGTGGTTAAGGGGGTGTGGCAGGGGGTGTGTCCTATGCTTACATATGTTTGCTAATAAGTGTCCCTCATTCCCATCTCAAAATGTTGGGAGGTATGCATTGTTTCTATGTTCCTGCCAAGCAGGAACACGGATCTTTGCCTTTCACTAGTACAAGCACCCCCACCGACAATTTAGAAAAAAAATACAATATTTTTTACTTTTTGCTATAATAAATATCCCAAAAAAATGTACAAAAAGCAAATTTCTTCATCAGTTTAGGCCGATATATATTCTACTACATATTTTCGGTAAAAAAATACAGATAGGCATATATTGATTGGTTATAGTGTCTACAAAATAGGGGATCGATTTATGGCGTTTTTATTTATTTATTTATTTTTTACTAGTAATGGTGATGATCAGCGATTTTTAGCGGGACTGTGACATTGCGGCGGACAGATCAGACACTTTTGACACTTGTTTGGGACCACTGACACTTATACAGCGATCAGAGCTAAAAATAGCCACTGATTACTGTATACATGTCGCTGGCAGGGAAGGGGTTAACACTACTGGTGATCAAGGGGTTAAATGTGTTCCCTGCTAGGTGTTTCTATTTGTATGGGGGCTGGGCTGACTGGAGGAGGAGAGTGATCGCTGTTCCCATTTACTGGGAACAGACAATCTCACTCAACTCCCCAGACAGAACAGGGATCTGCTTTGTTTACACTGGCAGATCCCTGTCCCGCCTCTCTCTGGAGCGATGGCGGGTGGCTGGCGGACATCGAGTCTGGCCCACCCGCTGATTGGCTTCCCCGATGGCAGTGAGCGCATGTGCCTCCGTACCATGACAGCGATTCGCCGGAACGAGCCACTCTGCCGCAGTAAAATTGTTAAGTAGTTAATATACGCTTATTGGGATTTTTTTTATCAAACGTATGTATGTAGCGCCCCCATACTATAGGTGCATTTTCTAACAGGATTTTTGGCTAGGAGAGGTAAATTTAGTCAGGCCTGACTGTAATGTGCAGGCCTGAATGTTTTGATCTGGGCTGGGAGGAGTGGCTCAGGGAGGATTGGGTGGACATAACAGATGAGGTCACCAGAACCTCCCACTTCTTTCTAGAAACCTGGAGAAGGTTTTCTACTCAGAGAGCTGGGAGATGAGTGGAGCCATCTGGAGTGTCCTAGGGAGCCCTGACCAATCTCCAAACAGGGTTGGCAGGGGCAGGCCTCCTTAAATACTCTGAGTCAGCCCAATCTGGGAGGAGTAGTGTCAGGTGGAAGTCTAGAGATGTAGCAGAGGAGCTGTGGTGCAGGCCCCTACCCAGGAGGTCGTCCTAGTCTGGGGAGGGTGACCTTGGGGCCTGGGGTTCGGCTGCAGCCAGGAAGGAGAGTGATACCTGGAGTGGCACAGGAGGAACAGGAGAACAGCGGAGGTGCTACAGGAGGAGAGAGACTTTAACGTATCCACCAGTGCGGTGAGTGACGGTCCCTGGGACTGGAAGAGAAAGTGCTGGAGCAGACTGGGAGAATAATGGTGGACAGTATGTGGAAGCCTTGGGAGCCAGTGAAGGGAAAAGAGAGTCACTATCAGAGAGCGGGTCGATGGAACCTGGAAGAGGATGGGCTGGGAGTTGTAGTCCGTCAAAGGCCTGGTTAGCACTAAAGTACTTTACTGCACATTCAGGGGCCCGTTATCCCTGGCCTGTAAAGGGTGTTCTTGAGGTCCTGCTGCAACAGGATAGGCCTCACCATGTGCTAACCACGGTGAAGAGAAAGGTATAGAGAAGCCTGATAAATTTCCTTTCAGGCTGGAGAGAACTGTAAGAGAAACGGTCAGCAAGTGAAGTGCTGGAGAGTAGAGAGGAGCAATAGTCTGCAGAGAGAGAGTCTGCAGTGAAGTGTGAATATACAGGCTTGGATATGTAATCCTTGTACCATAATTCTTTGGGCATCCCACAGTTACCCCTAATTCCCATCCAAGTTATTTCCCCCAAATAACAAAAACAAGAGCCGGCCTGGTCAGTGTCTCCGGATGTGTGTTATATGGTGTGATTGAGGTCAGCTATCAGGTGAACCACTACTACCAGCCACTCTCATGGGAGCACAGGGCTACATTAGCAGAATACATATTGGCCTAAATTGATGAATAAATTAGATTTTTTTTATTGGATGTGTTTTATAGCAGAAAGTAAAAATCATTGTTTTTTTTATTTTTTCAAAAAATTATCTGTCTTTTTTTGTTTATAGCACAAAAAATAAAAACCGCAAAGCTGATCAAATACCACCAAAATAAAGCTCTATTTGTGGGGGGAAAAAGATATACATTTTATTTGGGTACAGCGTTGCATGATCGTGCAATTGTCAGTTAAATAACACAGTGTCGTATCGCAAAAGATGGCCTGGTCAGGAAGGGGGGGGGGGATCTTCTGGAGGGCATGTGGTTATTGTGCTTGATGGGGTATTCCTTTTAAAGTGAGTTTTCACCAGGAAAAAAGGAAGATTTCCATGCAAATTAAATAGCCCTTTTTCCTTTAGTAAATCAATCCCTTAAAGTGGACCTTCATATTGTTTTTTAGCAAAGAAATTTGTATAAATAAAGTGCACTTTCACTTACTCACCTAGGGGAGAAGTTCTCCCCAGCCCCTGCGTGCCACAGGGCTTAGGTCCCAAGAGAACTCTGTTGCACATCTACGCATGCGGCAGTTTCCCCAGCCATCTGAGCACCCACAGGGTTTCCCATGTACAAGCAAAGACTACTAGCAGAGAAGTCCGAAACCTTCCTTGTCTTTGTGTTTGCATGCAAAGTCACCAAAGTCATCCTGGGCAGATGTGCTGACGGGCTCTGCCAGGGCCCAAATTCCAGACAGAGCCTGTGGGCACTGGGCACATCAGTGCATGCGCCATAATGGTGGCACCTGAGGGTTGGAGAAGACACTTGGAAAGCAGACTGAACTTCTGCTTTATGTATAATTGTTGGTGTGTAAACATACAAACCTTTGTCATGACTACACATAAAGTGTACAAGTTTTCCACCATACACATATGCTTTGTGTAGATTTTTTATTATGCAGCTATTCAATGGATGGAGGGTACAGGTCTGCATTTGGATTATTTCTGTACACTACGTAAATAGATCTGTTGTGTCATAAGTAATGCAAAACAGACTAAGCGCAGTCTACTAGTAGACGTCTATATTGTGTGCTTCAAGAGCAAGTCAAGGACAGAAAGCAAAGTTCTTCTACATGATGCCTGGATCTTTCTTTCCATCCATCTTTCCACTATTTTTAACCACTTGAAGACCAAGCCTATTCTGACACTTTTTTTTTTTTACAAGTAAAATTCTGTATTTTTTGCTAAAATTACTTAGAACCTTCCCTAGAGAATAAAATGGTGGCCGTTGCAATTTTGTATGCCACATGGTATTTGTGCAGTGGTTTTTCAAATGCATTTTTTTTTTTTAATAAAATACACCCTAATGAATTCTAACCACTTCAGATCCACACTATAGCCGATTGACAATTACAGCGCGGATCTGAATTGCCGGGAGGCTGTCAATTGACGTCCTCCCCTTCGCGCGCTCCAGGCTTGCTCTGTGCGTGAGCATGCCCGCGGGGCGGGTGGACTCGATGTCCGCCGGAGACCCGCAATCCCTTAATAGAAAGCCAGAACAGGGAACAGCTGATGTAAACAGGGGCGGCGTGACAGATCTACTGATCCCTGTGATCGTGATCAGTTAGATCTGTTATGTCCCTGTCAGCCCCACCCCTACACAGTTAGAACACATACAGAGAACACAGTTAACCCCTTGATCGACCCCTTAGTGTTAACCCCTTCCCTGCCAATGACATTTATACAGTAATCAGTGTCTATTTTTAGACGCTGTATAAATGTCATTGGTCTCAAAAAATGTAAAAAATGTCAGACATGTCCGCCGCAATATCGCAGTCCCGATAAAAATAGCAGATCGCCCCATTACCAGTAAAAAAATAAATAAATAATAAAAATGCCATAAACCAATTTCCATAGTTTGTAGGCGCTA
Organism: Glandirana rugosa; assembly: GCA_018402905.1. Taxonomy (NCBI): domain Eukaryota; kingdom Metazoa; phylum Chordata; class Amphibia; order Anura; family Ranidae; genus Glandirana; species Glandirana rugosa. The sequence goes on along the minus strand of BLSH010213158.1, from coordinate 660,210 downwards.
TAATTTTTTGTGCAACCTAATCAAAATACGCTTATTGCAATTTTTTTTTTACCAAAAACATGTAGAAGAATATATATCGGCCTAAACTGAGGAATAAATGTGCTTTTTTATTTTTGGATATTTACAGTATTATAGCAAAAAGTAAAAAAAAAAAAAAATGTTTTCAAAATTGTCGTTTTTTTTGTTTATAGTGCAAAAAATAAAAACCGCAGAGGTGATCAAATACCACCAAAAGAAAGCTCTGTTTGTGGGGAAAAAAGTATGTCAATTTTGTTTGGTTACAACGTCGCACGACCACGCAATTGTCATTCAAAAAGTGACAGAACTGAAAATTGGTCCAGGCAGGATGGTGGGGGGGTTTAAGTGCCCATTAAGCAAGTGGTTAATACAAAAAACAATAAATAAACCAATTTCTGGTAATATATAAAAGATGATGTTACACCAAATAAATAGATACCTAACGTGTCACACTGTAAAATTGCGCACGCTCATGGAATGGCAACAAATTATGATACTAAAAAACTTTACATTTTTTTTCAGGTTGCCAGTTTAGAGTTACAGAGGAGGTCTAGAGCTTGAATTATTGTTCTTGCTATAACGTTCGCAGTGATACCTCACATGTGTGGTGCAAACACCATTAATATATGCATGCACGGGGGCGCTTTCATTTTTATTATTATTTTATTTATTTTATCTAGAAGATTTTACTTTTTACACTGTCCCTTTAAAATAAATAAATTATCACTTTTATTGCTCTCACAAGAAATGTAAACATCCAACATCCAACGTGTTATAGCAATAAAGCATGACAGGTCCTCTTTATGGAGACATCTGGGATTTATAAGCCCCCAGATCTCTCCTCTGCTCTTGAAAGCATGATAAAAAACCATTGATCTTACACCAGCATCAGTGCTGGGCTTCCCGATCGCACAGGAGAGCACAGAGAGGCACCATCAGGAGGAGGGGCATCGGGTGGGGGGGGGCATCTACCCCTCCTGCTGCCTGTAAAAGTGATCCAGCGGTTAAGTAGACTCTTGGATCACTTTTACAGGAGTAGGGAATCTTTGGCTGAAATCTTTAACACCGGGCTTAAGGCTGACAGCTGCAGCCATGGCCCCGGTATAACCACTTGAACAAGTATATATACGTGATTGTGCGCCAAGTGGTTAATTCTCTCTGAGTATTATAAATTGGAAAACGACAAAATAGAATAATGTAGTTGTCTTTCTTTCCTTCTTTCCAGTATTTTGGTATGTGATGGTCATGATAGATCTTCACTTCTTTAATTATAGTGGGGCTGTAAAAAAAAGTGTGGATTCCAACAGCAATAACTCATGGTGACCAATCAGAATTCATCTTTCAGTGATTTGAGGGCAGCAATTGACAGTGGATTTGTTGCTCTAGGTTGGTGCACAATACACTTAGTAATCTTAATGATAAACAGAGATTTGCATATAGCTACAGCTTCCTAGATCTTAACCCCAACCACCATCTTCCCAAACCTCCTATTTGGTTAATTAACCACTTCAGCCCCGGAAGGTTCACCCCCCTTCCTGACCAGGCCATTTTTTGCGATATGGCACTGCGTTGCTATAACTGACAATTGCGCGGTCCTGCAACGTTGTGCCCAAACAAAATTTACGTCCTTTTTTTCCCACAAATAGAGCTTTCTTTTGGTGGTATTTGATCACCTCTGCGGTTTTTATTGTTTGCACTATAAACAAAATAAGATCAAAAGTTTTGAGAAAAAAATGATTTCTTATTTTCTGCTGGATAGATTTATGGAATTTTTTTTTTTGTACTAGTAATGGCAGCGATCAGCGATTTTTAGCGGGACTGTGACATTGTGTCGGACAAATCTGACACTAAGTGGGCACCAGTGACCCCAATATACTGATCAGTGTTAAAAAAATGCATTGTCACTGTACTAATGACACTGGCAGGAAGGGGTTAACATTAAGGGCAATCAAGGTGCTCCTAGGGGGTGTTTTCTAACTGTGGATGAAGAGAGAGATCTGTGTTCCTGATTAGCAGAAACACAAGATCTCCATCTTCCCCTCTGACAGAACATCGATCTGCCTTGCTTACATAGGCAGACCACCGTTCTGTCTGCCCCGGGAACGATCAGCGGGTTCGCTTAAGGGCCGCCATGCCGCAGTATATGTACGTGGGGGTGGTCCTTAAGCGGTTAATATGATGGGTTACCATAATAATCATGAAGGAGACTTAGGTCAGAGAATGTGGTATTAAGGTCAACTTCTTAACCAATGAAAGCACAAAGTTACTAATTACCTCCAAGGTTATCCCTCACCTCGACTATTGTGACTCTCTCCTTGTTGGACTGGATTTACATATGCTATACCCTCTTCGGACCAAGCCTCTTTTACTCTTTTTCAGATTTATGGTTTACAAGTTAAAATAACATTTATTTGCTAGAAAATTACTTAGAACCCCCAAACATTATATTTTTTTCAGACACCCTAGAGAATAAAATGGCGGTCATTGCAATACTTTATGTCACACCGCAATATTGGAAAAAAGTACACTTTTTTAATTAAAAAATAAGACAACAGTAAAGTTAGCCCATTTTTTTCTATATTGTAAAAGATAATGTAATGCAGAGTAAATTGATACCCAACATCTCATGCTTCAAAATTGTGCCCTCTCATGGAATGGCGACAAATTTTGGCATTTAAAAATCTCCATTGGTGACGTTTAAAACATTTTTTTTTCTTTCTCTTATTGCGAGAAATTGAGGGCGGGGGTCCATTAAATATTATATATTAAATGTTGCTCTGATAAATAAGCTTACTCTAGGAATTGGATATATGAAATGTTGTTTGTTAATGTCATTTGTTATTGTGGATTTGTGGCAGTGGTATTGTTTGGATTTGTTTTCTAATCAAAAATTAATAAAAAGATTTTAAAACTAAACTAAAAAGTTCTACAGGTTACCAGTTTTGAGTTACAGAGGAGGTCTATTGCTAGAATTATTGCTCTCACTCTAACTATCGTGCCGATACCTCACATGTGTGGTTTGAACACCGTTTTCATATGCGAGCACGACCTACGTATGCGTTCGCTTCTGCACGCGAGCTCGGCGGGACGGGGCGCTTTAAATTTTTTTTTTCTTATTTATTTTACTTTTCATTTATTATTTTTACACTGTCATTTAAAAAAAAATGGGTCACTTTTATTCTTATTATAAGAAATGTAAACATCCCTTGTAATAGAAAAAAAGGACCTCTTTAGGCATCATGCACACTGGACGTTAAACATCAGTTGCTTTGTAGTGAGTTTTTCAGCTTTTTTCAGCGTTATTGCACTAGCGTTTTTGAGCAGTAGCGTTTTTGAGCATTTTTTTTTTCTCAATGGATCTAAAACGTCCAAACGTTTACAGCTGAAAAACATCTCTTAGAACCGACCAGTCTTGGGTTTTTTACAGCTCAAAAATGCCCCATCTAAAAACAGTTAATAATAGCCTATGTGTGCATGAACACATAAGATAACATGATGGAGAGTTTATTGACTGTAGGAAAAAATGTCTGAAGCTAAAAACAGCAGCTGTAAAAACGTCCAAAAACGCCCTGTGTGCATGAGGCCTTAATGTGAGATCTGGGGTCAAAGAGATCTCAGATCTCACATTTAGACCTAAAGGCAATAAAAAAAAAGAAATAAATAAATGTAATTTGAAAAAAAAAATTCCCTTTTAAGAGCATTGGGCGGAAGTGACGTTTGACGTCGCTTCCGTCATCCAATGTTATGGAGCCGAGTGGGGGTCATCTTTCCCTCATTCGGCTCCAGACCTCTCAGGGAGCAGGATCGGATCGTCTCTGCCACTACCAACGGATCCGGTAAGCAGCAGAGGCGACCGGAGCACTGCGGGGGGGCACTTCTCCCACCCACGACAAAAGTGATTTTGCAGTGAATCCGTCGCAGAGACCACTTTTATCTGAAAGCCAGCCACCCGCCGTTTAAGAGGATACCGGGGTTATGGCAGCTATCTGGTTATGGCTGGTCCTTAAGTGGTTAATGCTGCTGCCAAGCTCAATCTACCAACCACTCAGTGTAAGCTATCCCTCTAGGCCAGGGATCTGCAATTAGCGGACCTCCAGCTGTTGCAAAACTACAAGTCCCATGAGGCATAGCAAGACTCTGACAGCCACAAGCATGACACCCTGAGGCAGAGGCATGATGGGACTTGTAGTTTTGCAACAGCTGGAGGTCCGCTAATTGCATATCCCTGCTCTAGGCCAATCCCTCCATTGGCTTCTACTCATTAAATGAATAAAAATTAATGAATGAAAATGAATAAAATGCTAAATCATAACAACAACTTTCAGAGCCATCCACATCTGTGCCCCCAGCTAAGTCACCAGCCTATTCTCAAAATACCAACCTATAATACCACCTCTTGACTACTCCCAAGACCTTCTGCTCTCTAACCTTTCTGGAGCCTCTCCCATCCTCTGGAACTCCCTGACCCAGTCTGTCTGACTATCTTCTACTCTTTCCACCTTAAAGTGGTTCTAAAAGCTCAAGTTTTTCACGAAGGTAAAAAAACCTTCTGTGTGCAGCAGCCCTCTCTAATACTTACCTGAGCCACATCGTGATCCAGCAATGTCCACAAAAGCCTTGGCTCTCCAGGGACTGTCCCCCCCCCCTCAAAATTTCTGGTTGTCATTAGATTTACTAAGTGTATTGTGTTTTTCACAGCCCCACATTATTTAAAGATGTGAAGTTCTATCATGGCCATCATGAGACAGCAGCTGCCAATCACAGTCAGTGAGCCAATAAGGAGAAAGAGGGGGCAGAGTTGAGCCGAAGCTCTGTATGTAGAGTAGGAGCGAGCCTGCTTGGGTTCCCCATTGCAAGCTATTTGCTCTGGGGGCATTTGGCAGGAGGGAGGGGCCAGGAGCGCCAGCGAGGACCCCAGAAGAGGAGGATCTGGGCTGCTCTGTGGAAAACCACCGCAGAGAGCAGGTAAGTATAACATGTTTGTTATAGAAAAACAAAGAAAAACTTGACTCTAATATCAATTTAAGGTGATCCCTGAAAATCTATCTCTTCAAAGAGGCCTATTGTTCCTTTAACCACTTCAGCCCCGGAAAGGTTTTACCCTCTTCATGACCAGGCCATTTTTTGCGATATGGCACTGCAGTACTTTAACTGACAATTGCACGGTTGTGCGACACTGTCTTTTTTCCCCCCCACAAATAGAGCTTTCTTTTGGTGGTGTTTGATCACCTCTGAGTTTTTTATTTTTTGCACTATAAACAAAAAAAGTGACCATTTTTAAAAGAAAAAATTATTTTTTACTTTCTGCTATAAAACACATTCAATTAAAAAATGTAAAAAAAAAATCGAATTTCTTCATCAATTTAGCCCGATATGTATTCTGCTACATGTTTTTGGTAAAGAAAATCCCAATAAGCGTTTTTTACCAGTAAGTATTCTAGCTTAAGTTAAATATTGTATTTTAAGCATTTGTCGCCATTTGTGCACAATTTTAAAGCATGACATGTTAGGTATCTATTTACTCAGTGCAATATCATCTTTCACATTATATAAAATTGGGCTAACTTTAATGTTTTTTTTTTTATGCATTAAAGTGTATTTTTTTCCGCCATTTTATTCTCTATGGTCTCTGCTATAAAAGATAATCTATAATGTTTGGGGGTTCTAAGTAATTTTCTAGCAAAAAATACTGATTGTTACTTGTAAATAACAAATGTCAGAAAAAGGCCTGGTCTTAAAGTGGTTAAGAAAGTGAAGTTACACTTTAATACTACTACTACTACTACTACTACTGATACTACTACTCAGGCCTGTACTGGCCATCGGGACTACCGGGAGTTTCCCGGTGGGCCGATGGCTCAGTGGGCCGGCCTCATCCTCACATGGGTCCCCTCGATCTACCCGTCAATCACCGCCAATCAGCTGACGGGTAGATCGGGGATTCAACTGCAGAGAAGCGCAGGGAGCGGCTGTGTATGAAGTTCTCATTCATGTGTCACGCTGCTCCCTGGTGGCCCCGCCCCCTCCTCTCTCCTCGTCCATTCCAATTGGCTTGTGACATCACCTGGGATGGACGAGGAGAGAGAGGGGGGCGGGGCCGCCGGGCAGCAGCGTGACTGTGACAGGAATGAGAACTTCATACAGAGCCGCTTCCCGCGCTACTCTGCAAGAGAAAGAAAAGACTGTGGTAACAGTAACACTTAACTGATGTGCCCTGATATGCCCCCCATGTGCCCTGATGTACCCCGACGTACCCCCATGTGCCCTGATGTACCCCCATTGTGCCCTGATGTACCCCCATTGTGCCCTGATGTACCCTTATGTGCCCTGTGTCCCCATGTACCCCCATGTGCCCCGATGTACCCTTATGTGCCCCCATGTGCCCTGATGTGCCCCCATGTGCCTTGATGTACCCCCTACCCCCTTGTAGTCCCGTGTACCCCCATGTAGTCCCGTGTACCCCCATGTAGTCCCGTGTACCCCCATGTAGTCCCG
>BLSH010213158.1:636339-650643 GCA_018402905.1 Glandirana rugosa | reverse complement strand
GAACAAGGGTATAACAAAAAGTACGACAGAAGTGATAGGTTTCTAGGTTTGTGTATTTATATCCTATTTATCAATGTTAACAGAAATTTACCCTAATAAAATCGAGAATCCCTATCTACTTTCTTTACTTTTGCCATAACCGTTAGTAAGGTAGCTTTTGACATAACTGTTATTAAGAGATTTTGGTGAGTGACCCACACTCTCTAAAGTCTCTTGTTGTTGGACTATATTGTACGTACAGAACTAAAAAAGGACAATTTCGATAATAATAATCATCATCATCATCATCATCATCATCGTCCCGACCTGACCGTGTTTTTAAACCGGGACCTGAAGTAGGTCTGGCCGGGTGAAATTAAAACGTTTGTACGCCACTCTTGTACAAATGCACAGGATACTGTTTTTGTGCATGTTTGCAAAATTAAAGTGGGCCGGTCTGGATGAAGTCCAGGGCCAAATTTTTGTGCCAGTCCAGCCCTGCTACTACTACTACTACTACTACTACTAATAATAATAGCTTTAACAGGAAAAAATCAAGACATGCATGTTATATCAGGTTGTTGTTCTCTGAAATCTCTCACACCCAGTGAGTGGTTTTAGAGAATTATTGTCAATACAGTTTTCGATGGAATGATTGCCAATACCGTTTTCATTTCTTTCATCTATCCCTAAGAGCTAAAATAATCCCATTTAAAGACAATTGTAACTATTTATCCTATATTTATGTGTTTGGATCTTTGGATAGTGAAGACAGCATGAAAAACAATATGGGAACAAGCCAAAGCTGTATATTCTAGGTGCAATATGGAAGTTTGCTAGTCGACTAAAATAGAACCAATATAACATTGCAGTTGTAGTCAGTCCTGTCATTCGGTATAAACATAACTATATAGCATGTCGGTTTTTTTGGTTCCCATATTATTGTGGAATGTAAATGCGTATTATACCACAACTAGAGCCATTCTCATGACCTTTGTTACATAACTACTAACATGTAAAGACAGAGACCCTTTCATTCATCAATCCTTAAAGTAGAACTAAACCCTAAAGAGCAAAGTAATTTCTGGAGGATCTCTGTAATTGTAAAACCATTTTTAAAACTTACATTTTGCTCACTTTTCATGACCACACCAATGATGGGACTATGGCTCACTGGACTGGCTTCCAGAACACCAAATCATACAATCAGACAAGGCAATAGTTTTCCCAAAACACGGGGAACAAGATTGGGCTGCCTGAATGAAAACTAGAAGATCTGAGACTCCTGGTGAATGCTATTAGAGAAACAAGGTTTCGCTCTTACATTCTCTGTGTAGATGTAGGCAGAGGCAGGTTAGTTCACGCGACCCGGTCCATTGCAGACATCTACAGAGATCTGTATAACTCTACTGCTACTATTCCTCCACACTGACCCCTGTAGAAAGACAAACCAAAAATCACCAATTCCTCACTGAGTCTCGTCTTACAAAGATTTCTGTAGATGACAGACTCTGAGGTCCCATAACCACAGAGGAATGATATCAATAAAGCCTCTGGCCCAGATGGGTTTACTCTCCATTATTTTAAATCATTTGCAAATATCTTAGCTAAACCATTTCAATACCATCTTAAAGGGAGGTTCCTTTCTGACAGACACACTGAGAGCTACTATCACAGTGATCCTTAAGGGAGGAAAAGATCTCACGCAGTGTAAGAACAATCACCCAATCTCTCTACTGAACGTAGATTTTAAGCTGTTCAAAAAATTTTAGCAACCAGACTAGACCAGACAACTTCAAAAACTCAACCACCCAGACCAAGTTGGCTTTGTACCGTAAAGGGAGGCAAAAGACAATACAACTAGAACAATAAATGCCATAAACTGGGCACACATTTTAAACACTCCAACTATTCTTCTCTCACCTTATGCCAAAAAGACATTTGACCGCATAGACTGGGCTTACCTTATGTCAGTTCTCAATTTCCTAGGGATAGGGGAAAACTTCCTTAAATGGATTAGAAATATGTATACTCACATGCCACGGTAACAATTAGAGAAAACAGCTCCCTTTCTGCACCCTTTGAACTTTATAACGGCACACAACAGGGCTGTCCAATATCACCCTTACTTTTCATTTTGTCGGTAGAACCTTTCCTTACTCGTATAGGTAACAACCCCAACATCAAGGGAATTCCTACGACATTGGGTCAACATAAGGTGACAGACTGCAGAGGATTTATCTCTTTTTCATCATTCAGCATCTCACGACCTTACCTAATCTTCTAGCTGAACTACAGTCCTACGGAGAGCTCTAAAATTTCAAAATTAATTTCTTACAATCAGAGGTGATGAATGGGAACCTACCTCATGCTATGGTGACTGCCCTGCAAGACAGCTTTCCATTTCAATGGACCCCATCACAGCTGGGGGTCTTTCTTACCCGAAAGTAAACAATTTCTTTGGCGCCAATTTCTTACCGCTCCTGACAAAGGCTAGGAAGGATCTAAGTGCCTGGTTGACCAAACTGAGATCCTGGTTTGGCAGGAGCAGTGCGCTTAAATTGACCACCTTGCCCCACCTGCCGTATCTATTCTAGACTCGACCAATCTATATTCCCAGATCCTTTTTAAAACAATTGAGAAGTTGTACCCTCTTGTGGGAAGGCAAAGCACACAGAATCCATCAATAACTTTTAGCGAGACTCAAGTCCCTTGGAGGCATTAGCCTACCTGATGTTTTTAAATATCATAGGGCAACCCACATGGCAAGGATCCTAAACTGGTGTGATCAGTCCTCAAATAAACAGTGGGTAATTTTAGAACAATCCTTCTTGGATGACAGCATACCCTGGGCTCCAGTGAGAAGTCCCCATCCCACTGCACACACATCCGACTATTGGGGATGGTCACCAAAACCCTTTAAGGCTCGATTCTTTCAGACTCATCCCCTTCAATTATGACGCCAGTAATTACACACCCACATTTCACATCGGGACATAATGACAGGTCATTTTTATCCAAGTTACAGGGAGGTAAATTCAGAGCATTACATTACTTCTACAATGGTCACTGCTGCACTCTTTCTGACATAGCCCGTTTAACCCCTTCTCCCCAACTCAATGTAATTACATCACATCCTTGTGCACAAACTTGCCACCACCAAAATATCTGGCCCAATGGGAACAAGAGTTAGCAATTATTTTACTGTCCAAAAACTTGATATAATCCTAACAATAACCCACAGGGCGTCTATTTCATGTGGTGTTTAGGAGAGAGAGTACACAATCTAAATAGCATAGGGTCCCTACAACTCTCCATAAACTGTTTCCATAGAGTTCACCACTGTGTTGGAAGTGTCAGGAGGAAGAGGGCAGTATGCTCCATGTCTTCTGGTTGTGCCAAAAGTTACAGATGTTCTGGTCTCAAGTCAAACACTGGATTTTCAAATTTATAGATATTAAGATGTCTGATGATCCAGCAAGATTTCTCTTACACTTGACACCCATGTTAATTAAACGCTATAAACTCTCTATTACTACACCTCCTTAACGACGCAAAGGCATGCATACCCACCTGTTGGAAACAAACGTCTGCCCCCAATCTAAAACAGTGGTTTGCAAGGAATGTCAAAATTATGGAGAAATTGATAACCTCTGCCAATCACACAGAAGACACTTTAGTAAAATTTGGATTTGCTAGAAAACATTTATGTGCTCCACCGAGTATAACATGTTGCTGGCCTCCCAAGCCTGATCTCACTTGTCAGTTACTGCCGCGAGCTCTTGCTTGGGTGGTGCCTGTCCTGTCCCTGTCTCCTCCCATCCCTCTGCCCTTTTCTCTTTTTCCTCCTGGACATCCTCGTGTGTCCACAACACTTCTACTCTTTTTTTTTTTACTGACAGCGGGCCAGATTTGGCTAACCTGACGGAACACTGGGGCCACTGTTGCAGCATGCTTGCCTTCTATGTCTATTGCAGATGCGTCCTATGGTATCGCTCTCCCAGCTTGTAGTCAAATTAACTATTGATGCTTTAAATTCTTTTTGTGGTCTCCTTCTGGACTTTTCTGCAGAAGAGCAATACAACCTGTTCAAGAATCTGCCCCAGCCTGTGTGGACCGTAAAGAAGTAGTAGGAACTGTAAAGTGCAAAATCTGGTGCAGCTCTGCACAGAAACCAATCAGCTACCAAGTTTTGTTGTCAAAGCTTAATTGAACAAGGTGAAGTTAGAAGCTGATTGGCTACCATGCAGAGCCACACCAGGTTTGCACTCTCCAGTTTCAGTAAATCAACTTCACTGTGATCTCTACTTCTGTCACAAAGCTTTTACTGTTAAACCTTATACACATGGAATATTGGGAGACATCAGCCGGTTCAATAAAAACCGGCCGACGTTCGGCCCATTTGTATGTCAGCTGGTCCGACAGAAGCCGGTTTCTGTTGGACGAGCATGCTGGAAAACCAGCAGCCAGCCGGCTCCCTATCAGTGCTTTCAGCCATAGGCTGGGAGCGCTGACCGGAGTGCTGGAGTGTTCTGGCATGAGGGGGGGGGGGGCGGGGGGGCACTGTCCCCCTGTCAGACCACAACAGCTCAGTGGGGGAGATCTCTGTACAGCGTTAGTACAGCAACTCTGACCGGAGCTGTCACTTTTTTTTCATTTAGCCCACTGGGTTGAAAGAAAAAGGAAAAATTATTAGTGTGTACCGGGCTTTAGATGGACAGCAATTCTTAATGCAACATAGCTGATTGGTTACTCCTTCCATTCCCAGTCAGAATCCTGGGAATTAACACATAAAGTATCTAAATGGTATTTTCATATCTGCCTAAAATTAAAGTGATGGTAAAGTTTTGGTTTTTTTTCCTATAAAAATAACAAACATGTTATACTTACCTGCTTTGTTGCAGTGGATTTGCACAGAGCAGCCGCGATCCTCTTCTTCTCCGGTCCCCTCCTTCCCGGCCCCTCCCTCCTGTTCAGTGCCCCCACAGCAAGCAGCTTGCTATGGGGGCACCCAAGCCGAGTCACAGCTCCCTGTGTCTATTCAGACACTGAGCCCTGACCCGGTCCCATCCCCTCTCTCCCCTGATTGGCTAGCTGATGTTGATTGAAAGCAGCGGAAGCCAATGGAGGAATTGAATGGCACTTACCTAACCACCTCAGGCTTTCTTTTACCCCCTTCTTGTCCAGGCCATTTTTCAGTGCTGTCACAGTTCAAATGACACTTACTTAGTCATGCAACACTGTACCCAAATTAATTTTGTATAATTGATTTGAGACAGCTATAGCTTTCTCTTGGTGGTAGTTAACCCCCACTGTTTTATTTTGTTTTGTTTTTTTTTGCTATATAAAGGAAAAAAGGTCAGGAAAGGAAAATTGAAAAAATCAAGTTTTTCTTAGCTTCTGTTATCAGATTTTGCAAATATATGTATATTGTATTAAAAATAGAAGAGTCAACTGTGCTAAATAAAACAATAAAATGTCAGCTGCCAGCACAAAGGTTGAACAGTCCAAAATGAAAATGTAAATAAAAGGTGCAGCGCTGAGAAGAGTTGAATAGTCAAAAAACAATCCCAATGGTGACCACACAGTAGATGACACACAGCAGAGGTGAACCATAGGAGGAACCTTCACCATCACCCACACACATTGCAGCTTACCATCCAGGAACGACCCCTATTACGGAGGTCAAATATGCCTTGGTGTGGGGTTAGGTAAACAAAGTTCTCCCGCAGTGAAACAATCAGGTTTGATTGTTTCATTGCGGGAGAACTTTGTTTTAAATGTGAATGTAATGTCTTTTTTATTCAATAAAATCGACTTGAACGTGCTACACCATATTTGTCATTTATCCCCATTATGACGCGGGGAGGCCAATTGGGAGATCGTGGAATCTGTTTATTGTTATCGAGGAGAAGCCGTTGGGTTCACATTTGGCAGGATATCTATTACCTAACCCCACACCAAGGCATATTTGACCTCCATAATAGGGGTCGTTCCTGGATGGTAAGAGGCAGTGTGTGTGGGTGACGGTGAAGGTTTCTCCTATGGTTCACCTTTGCTGTGTGTCATCTACTGTATGGTCACCATTGGGATTGGTTTGTGACTATTCAACTCTTCTCAGCGCTGCACCTTTTATTTACATATGTATACTGTAGACCAAAATGTATTCTGCTACATTTCTTTGGTGAAAAAGAACCAAATAGGTGATAAAGTCAGACACTGTCTGCTGTATACCATTACATAAAATATATCCAAAATATGGCCAAAACTATACAGGGAGAAATCATACAAAAGCTTGATGGTAGTTTACAAGATTTCTCAGCTTATTCTACAATCGACAAAGACTTTTCTACAGCTAAGAGATAAGGATAGATCACTTGTCAGTTGGCTGCCTCCTGGTATGGATGTTACCTCAATTTTTTCCCAAGAGAGCATAGTTGGAGCAAAGAAAACTTTAACATTGATCTCTACATGTATAATAAATATAAAAATGGAGCCTCTAAAGCAGTGGTTCTCAACTCCGGCCCTCAGGATCCACTAACAGGCCAGATTTTAAGTATTACCTTGGGGAGATGCGGACTAGAATGCTGCAATCACTGAGCAGCAAATGATATCACCTGCGATGTATTTCAGTTATCCTGCAAACCTGGCCTGTTAGTGGGTCCCGAGGACCGGAGTTGAGAACCACTGCTCTAAAGAATAACTCAGAGTGAGACCCACCTGCACATAGGTGTATTTAATTTAGTCAGTGTGAAAGTTATAGAGTCTACAAACCATGGTATACATACTTGATCAATCCTGATGTTTGGACAATTTTAATTATTGAGGCCCTATAATGCCAGGATAGTAGAAATATCCCACAAATTACCACATTTTGGAAGCTAGACAGTCCAAGGTATTTAGTAAGAGGCATGGTGAGTTTTTTTGAAGTTGTCATTTTTTTTGGCAAAATGATGGAATATGATGAAAGTAAATACAATTTGTTTTTTTCCCCACAAAGTTCACATTTTAACAAATTAAATCTCACACACAGCATAGGCTTACTTACAATTACACCCCAAAACACATTCTACTACTCCTCCAAAATATAGTGATACCACATGTGAGACTTTTTCACAGACTAGATGCATATAGGGGTCCAACATCCAAGGAGCACGTTCAGGTTTTCTAGGCATGGTTGTCTTGGTGAAACATGTTTATTGAAATAGTATTAAATGTATCTTCATTCATTTTTTCCTATATATATATATATCCAATACAAATGGGTTTGGCTAAGCATCTGCCATATGGCAAGTGCTATTCCATACAAGATTCAGAAAGAAGGCATTTATTCTCCTCTCTATGATTAACATTTGACCTCGCTTCAGGAAAAATTAAGCAACCAGAAATTCACCTTTAATCAATGAATATTTCCTTGTGTTTTTGCTTTTCCTGTTGGTAATCCTATGTCTTCCATTATGGATTGATTTTTTTTTCTGCTTTTGAGTGCTGTAATATTCTTCTGGTGCTGAGTTTACATACATTTTACGTCATTCATCTGTTTAGAGGTTTTGTGGCCATAGGGCATAGGACAAATTCAGATGACAGAGAGTTCATTTACTCAATGAAAGATGTGGACATTTTAGGCTTTTTGGATGTTCAGTTAAGTTTGAATTTTAGTGATTCAAAGAAAAAATGAGTGCGGCGCTGGTCTCAAATGGTCAGTCAGTCTAGAGAGTGCTAATAAAATATATGCATAAGCCAAATTGTAGTGATAACTAGTGAATATATGCAATAATGAACATAATATAATATTCATAAATCTATATCCTAAATTTGCTAAATCAATATATCACTAGAATTGTGACAATATAAATGCAATAATACATCAATGTGCAAAATTATCAAATGCAATTCATCAAAATAAAGTGCAAATGCAAAGAATATGTGCAATAATTATAAAGTGCTGGAGATATGTGCTGGATAGTGCAAAGAAAAAGTCCACTACTAAATAACAAAGTCCATTTGTGATCTGAGGAACAACAAGTGCTAAAGAAACTGTTTGTCAATCAAATCGATGTTCTTAGAAGGTGCTTGTGCAATAACGCTAATCCATGCCACCCCGTGCGAATCCTTCACCACCCACACCAAACTGACTCACCACAACAAATGGCTGATCAGATTATAGATGAGCAAATGCGCTTCAAAATCTGTGATCAGAGGTTAATCCACGCGCCTTTAATACTTAATGAGATGCCCTGCATCAAATCCACTCAGGCATTTCACCTTGACAGCATATGGAGAAATAAAGGTAGGAGGACCTTGATAGCGTAATACCGTAATAAAACTGAACTTTTATTAAAAGCAAAAACAGATCCAATCACATGTAATAAGTGTTCTTGCAAGGCAGGGTGGATTTGATTTAAATCAAGTCGATTTAAATCATGATTTAAATCATGATTTAAATCACTAGTAAAAAGGCTTGATTTAAATCAACTCAATTTAATCATAATTCTTAAAGAGCAAATGTCATCTCTGTCCCGCAGCGGCTCCTCCTCTGACCCTCTGTTGACTCACCGACAGTCCTATTCAGTTTAATGGGACGGCTGGTGATGCGGCAGTGACACAACAAGGTGAGGGACATGGCGGCAGCAGGTGAGTGGATGCCCGCTAACGGGCGCTGCAATGATGGATGTGAAATGACAGGTGCTCTTTAAATTTAAGAACTTATTCTTGCTGGCAGTTAGAATCTTTAATATTTGCAAACAAAATTAAGGTTTCCTATATAGAATAAAAAGCTGTCAGGTTAGTAAAACAGCAATATCAGAACCGATTTAATCATACAGTTTGTAGTGTACATAGATTTGCAAAGCATTGGGATAAAGGAATATGTGTATTTTAAATAGAAAGCTATCTTTAGATAGATTTTTACTGCAAAAACATTGTATTAAAATGAATTTGATAAAAATAAAAAAATAAAAAATCTGATTTAAATAAAAAAAAATCTGATTGAAATGTTTAAAAAATCATATTTAAAAAAAAAAAAACATTATTTTTTATCAACCCTGTTGCAAGGATGTCACCGCATATGCCTGCACCGCACTTGCGGTCTGAAGCATACGGCCTGAGGCGACTGGCCAAACAATAATCCAAAGTGTTTTTCCCTAGTGTCGGGCAGACACTTATTACACGTGAGTGGTACTGTTTTTGCTTTTAATGAAAGTGCAGTTTTTCACGTGTGGATTGACCTCTGATCACAGATTTTGAAGCGCATTTGCTGATCTATAATCTGATCAGCCATTTGTTCTGGTGAGTCAGTTTAGTGTGGGTGGTGAAGGATTCACACGGGGTGGCATGGATTAGCGTTATTGTACAAGCACCTTCTAAGCACATCAATTTGATTGACAAGTGGTTTCTTTAGCACTTGCTGTTCCTCAGATCACAATTGGACTTTGTTATTTATTAGTGGAATTTTTCTCACACATATCTCCAGCACTTTATAATTCTTGCACATACACTATTCTTTGCATTTGCACTTTATTTTGATGAATTGCATTTGATATTTTTGCACATTGATGTATTGCATTTATATTGTCACAATTCTAGTGATATATTGATTTAGCATATATGAACATCATATTATGTTCGTTATTGCAAATATTCACTAGTTATCACTACAGTTTGGCTTATGCATATATTTTTATTAGCACTCTCTACATATCGCACTACCATCTACACTGACCAACCATTTGAGACCAGCGCTGCACTCATTTTTTCTTTGAAGCACTGTTTTTTGGTATATGACCAAAAATCTGTGTTGCAGCGGTCTCTGACACCTACATTTTTTTCCACTAATATCCTAGGGGCTGTATATTCCCTTGTTTACCAAGTTTGAATTTTAGACACAAACCAATTGTGGTTTCTTCAGACTACGATTTCTATTACAGTAAATTCAAGGGTACCTGTTCACACCTGAGCAGGGGGTCACTTGAAACTTGAAGGCCGTTGCTTGAAAAAGTATTTGAACTTTTTTTGAGACACACAGTTTGAATCCAACAGACTTCAATGGGAGTGCCTGAAAAAAGCATAAAAAGCATGCATATTGCCATCTTTTTGAGTATTTTCTTGTCATAACTAGCCTACTGAAATATCAATTGTAACAAAATAAAAAAAGAAATAATAATAAAATATTTTTTAAAGCACCCCCGTCCTTCCTGTGTACATGCATGAATGCAAATAACAATATAGGGCTTGCATTTGTATGGAAACAGAGATTGCCCCAGGTATGACTCAAATGTTAGGATAACAACAATAAGTCTAGGATCATAATTCATCTCTCTGCTCTGCCCCCCTGCACTCAGTGAAGCGTTGGGCTATGGAGGGGTGGGAGCTGCCCGGGTCAGGCTCTCAGTGTCTCGCTGAGAGTCTGAACTGGGTGCCGGTCCAGGCATGTGGGCGGATCCCGACCATATGGTCACAATCTTTCCCGAGCCTGGACTGGCTCTGCGATGTCAGCCGACAGCGGGCTTTAGCTTGCTGTCTGCTGCAAACGGGTCACAGGAGTGCAGAACGAACTGCACTCCTGTGATCCACAGAAGTACAACTAAACAAGCTTTGGCTGTACTCCTTTAACCACTTGACCTCCTGGAAGGTTTTACCCCCTTCATGACCAGGGCATGCTCTTCTATTCAGCACTGCGCTACTTTAAAGTGATTGTAAACTCTTATTTTCCTTTCCCATAAAAATAACAAACATGTTATACTTACCTCCTCTGTTGCAGTGGATTTGCACAGAGCAGCCCGGATCCTCCTCTTCTCGGGTCCTTCTTCTGTGAATAGAATGCATTAAGATAAACAACCTTCTGACTTTACAATCCCTTTAACTTGTAATTGTGTGGTCATGCAACATTGTACCCAAATTCTATTTATATATTAGTTTTTCCACACAAACAGAGCTTTCTTTTGGTGGTATTTGATCACCTCTGGGTTTTTTTGTATTCTATAAAAGAAAAAATACTGAAAGTTTTTTTTAAAAAAACATACTTTTTACTTTCTGTTATAAAACATATCCAATAAAATCAATTAGTATGTCTTTATAATTTTAGGCTAAAATGTATTCTGTTACATGTTTTTGGCGAAAACCAAACCACATTTTTGGGGACACTATATTATTGGGTACATTAGTATACTTCTGATTGTGATCGAGATACTGATCTATACAGACACTATAATGGTAATGCTGGTGGTCAGCGACTTATAGTGTGACTGTAACAGTTTGGTTGGCAATCTGGAACTAACTGACACTGGCTGGGAGGGACACTAACTGACTAACTGACACTGATGTTGCTTGTGACATCAATACAGTAATCAGTGATAATACTGCACATTGTACACTGTACTAATGACGCTGGCTGGGTGACAGGAGTGATCAGGAGGGCAATCAAGGGGTTAACTGTGCGCCTAACAAGTGTATGCAAGTGTATGTGTGCTGCTTTTACTTACAGATCTGGCTGGGTCTCTCCTTCTTTAGGTTCTGAACAGTAACTGATAAAAAAGAGAAATGAAGCCGGAATCTTGGAGTTGTGTTCACAAACACACTGATCTCTGTGCTGTGATTGGCCACAGCTGATCAGCAGGCATGCAGCCCAAATCATTGTCTGTAACCAGCTGGCAAACTCTTGTTGTGTCCAACAGGGAGTGCATGCGTGCCACTAAACCAGGAAGTTCACTGCGACATATGGGTACGTCGCAGTGCCTGGGAGAGCCACCCGCCAGCAGTAAATGTACTGCTCGTGGTTGGAAAGTGGTTAAAGAGGAACTTCACTCCCTCCCCTAATTGTTTTTTCTCACATTACCTTTTGCACTGGATTATGCCCAAAGAACATATATGTGCCCAGGAATCTAGTGGTGTTCTGTAGGAATCTGCCGCTCCACTGCTGCACACTAGTTTCTATGTCACAATCTTCTTCTGTAGTGTTATCAGGGACGGCTGTCTCTTCCAGGTACTTGTAGTCAGCATTCGGATGGTGCATATTTGGGGCATCATCAGGGGAGCCCTGATGATGCGTCATAACACTTGCACCATAGAGTACCCCAGGGCCTCCTGGGATGCATGACGTGGGTATCCCAGGAGGCTGCAGGCAACAAGCAGGTCATTCTCATCTAGGTGAGAATCAAGGGGGTGTGTGTGTGTGTGGGGGGGGGGGGGTTCTCTGAAAATGGTATTAAATATTTATTTAATACCAGTTATGGAGAACTCCTCCACACCTCTTTGATTCTCGCCAAGATGAGAATCAAGGAGGTGTTCTGGAAGTAAACATATCTAACTGTTACAGAAGAGGAGTAGGTGTGGAAAGACAGTGAGTGGGTGGGGAGAGTGAGTTGGTTTAGAGGATATCTCTCATTGTGGATATTTTCCCTTGCTTCCTGTGCCAGTAAAGAGTCACCAAGGAAAAAGAAAGGGAAAATTTCCAAGAGGGGCACAGTAGTAAAATATGGATTGTAATAGAGTAGGGCAGGGGGATTGAATTAAAATCCATGGAGGTCCAGTCAGTAAAATGTTATTCCTGACACCTACCCCATGCCATGCATAGATGAACTAATCGACCAGCTGGGAACAGCCCGATATATGACGACCCTTGATCTCACCAAGGGGTATTGGCAGATTCCCCTAGCTGAGCCAGCAAAGGAGAAAACTGCATTTGTAACACCACAATATAGAAGAATGCTGTTTGGGTTACAAAATGCACCAGCCACAGTCCAGCGGAAAATGGACAAAATTCTGAGGCCCCATCAGAAGTATGCTGCAGCCTACTTGGACGATGTGATTATCCTCTGTACGGATTGGGCCTCACATCTGCCAAAAGTGCAAGCCGTACTAGACTCCATAAGGAGCTGGGTTCACGGCTAATCCAAAGAAATGTACCATTGGACAGGAAGAGGCCAAATATTTGGGGTACACTATTGGGAGGGGAGTAATAAAACCCCAAGTCAACAAAGTGGAAGCCATAAATAGCTGTCCACGCCCCAACAGCAAGAAGCAGGTTCGAGCAGTTCCTTGGAATTGCTAGATACTATCGGCGATTCATTCCTCACTTTGCTTTGCAGGTTGTGCCCCTAACCAACCTGACAAAAGGGAAAGAGTCTACCATGGTGAAATGGACTTCAGAGGCTGAAGCAGCCTTCCAGGCTTTAAAAAAAAGCCTTATGTAGCCAACCAGTGCTGTACTCCCCTGACTTCGCTAAGGACTTTGTGGTACAGACTGATGCGTCAGACGAAGGTTTAGGAGCAGTGTTGTCCCAGGTTTGGAAGGGGGAAGAGCACCCAGTCATTTATAAATATGTATAAAATCCGCGCTCACTAAAAAGGATGAAATAAAATGATATTTAGTATGATAAGATTCTATTTTAAATTTTAAATTTTAAAATGGCAGCACGCATAAACAACAGATCTGTATTGTCCCAAGGTGTAATAAATATATATATGCAGCGCCTGTAACGTGAAGAGACTGTCTATCAGGTGATGATATGTTCAAGAAGAAAATTGGACATGAAAACAATTCCTCAGCCGTGGTTGTGATAATGGTTGTAAGCTTACCAGAACCTGGTAGGTCAAGCGCAGGTGTTCAAAATCCTGGTCCTCTGGAGACAGGGGCAGGAACGCCTGGGGAACCTCCTGGTACTCCTGGAAAGATGATCCTCTGTACCACTGGTCCGCTCCTCCTAGGGGGTGGGGGGTTGTAATCACTGCAAACCCGGGACCTTCTGATGGCTCAGGGGGTGATGATCCGATCCTCCTGAAGGAGATATCCTGTGTCCTGGATCCACGCTGGTGTAGGGGGAAGTGACTCCGACTCCTCACGTTTCCTCGACCCCAAGGGGGAATCCGGTACTCCAGCAGGATGTATTCAGGTGGAAGAAAGGGGGATAAAAGACCACAATCGTGTGATATCGTTTACCAATTTTATTGTAGAAAGTTCCAAGATTAAAAATACTCACATAATCTGTGCAAAATTAGAGCTCATAAAATGGCAGGAAAGGGGAAACCTACTCGAGATTAAAACGTGTCTAATACACTCATAAAAATTAGAACCTTGAAAGATGTTATTTTAACCATTTGCTATAGTGTGCTAACACCAGAAAATAGGGGGAAAGAAGGTGGACTTATGTAGGACGACCTCATGGCCTAAGGGGGAACCCCAGCTCCTTTGCACTCCTCAGCCTCAGTGAAGGGGGATGTGGTCGCACCTAGGTCCTGTGTCCTATAGAGGAAGTCCTCCTAGCCTAGTAGTGGGGGACTCGGTAGTCTTCCAGGGCCCAAACGTCACTAATGTTGGGGGGTGGGGGA
>BLSH010213158.1:621399-633796 GCA_018402905.1 Glandirana rugosa | reverse complement strand
GAAATGACACTTCAATATAAGAACGTCCCGGTCCTTGATGGATAAATAGGAAGATAACCAGAGGAACAAAACTCGGTAGGTACAATTCCTACGCACCAGACATTGGTCCAGTTTCACAGAGGGGTCATTTATTATCGCTTCCCTTAGATCACGGGTGAAGTGTCGATTTGTGAGGAAGAGTTAACACCGTATCAAGAGAAGTACCCTAAAGTCAAAAGACGACTCTATTTACTGACCCACATTATTTATATATATACGTCGCGGACATTGCACTTCTCTGACAGATAGTCCACTACTATACAAGTTCTTCTTTTAACCTGTACTTTTGTTACAACCACGGCTGAGGAATTGTTTTCATGTCCAATTTTCTTCTTGAACATATCATCACCTGATAGACAGTCTCTTCACGTTACAGGCGCTGCATATATATATTTATTACACCCAGTCATTTATCTCAGCAGAAAACTGAAATCCCATGAAGAGAACTATGCCACAATTGAGAAGGAGTGTTTAGCTGTGAAGTGGGCACTAGATTCCCTTCGCTATTATTTACTGGGGAGACACTTTGACCTGGTTACAGACCACGCATCCTTAACATGGATGGCTCAAAACAAGGAGACCAATAGAAGGATAAATAGGTAGTTCCTGGCCCTGCAAGAATATAACTTCACAGTAAAGCATCGCCCTGGTGTTGAAATGGGGAATGTGGATGCTTTACCTCGGATACCTGCCTGCCTGACTGCCTGTGTTGCAAACCTTAATTTGAAACAAAGTGGTGAAAAAAAGTGGTTATATTCTTAACCACTTGCTTACTGGGCACTTAAACCCCCCTCCTGCCCAGACCAATTTTCGGCTTTCATCGCTGTCGCATTTTGAATGACAATTGCGCGGTCGTGTGACATTGTACCCAAACAAAATTTTTATCATTTTTTTCCCACAAATAGAGCTTTCTTTGGGTGGTATTTGATCTCCTCTGCGGTTTTTATTTTTTGCGCTATAAACAAACAAAGAGCGACAATTTGGAAAAAAGAACAATATTTTTTACTTTTTGCTATAATACAAATCCAAAAAAAATTTTTAAAAAAATTATTCATTGGGTATGTATTCTTCTACATATTTTTGGTTAAAAAAAAAAAATCGCAATCGGCGTATAGTAATTGGTTTGCGCAAAAGTTATCGCATCTACAAACTATGGCAATTGATTTATGGAGTTTTTATTATTTTATTTATTTTTTACTAGTAATGGCGGCGATCTGTGATTTTTATCGGGACTGCGATATTGGGGCGGACATGTCGGACATTTGTGAAACTTTTTTGGGACCAATGACATTTATACAGCGATCAGAAATTTAAATATCCACTGATTACTGTGTAAATGTTATTGGCAGTGAAGGGGTTAATACAAAGGGGGCAGTGAAGGGGTTAACTGTGTTCCCTACATGTGTTCTAACTGTGTAGGGGCGGGGCTGGCCACGACATAATAGCTCTAACTGATCCCAGTGACAGGGATCAGTAGATCTGTTGTGTCCCCCTTCACAGAATGGAGAACCGCCGTGTTTACATCAGCAGTTCCCCGTTCTGCAGCTCTGACAGGCGATCGCGGGTCAGGAGCGGACATCGTGTCTGCCCAACCCCGGGCATGCCCACGCAGCTTTCAGCGGCCACGTGCGCGTGCCGCCACCACCTGTGAGTGCGCGCCTGGAACATGCACAATGGCGGACGTCCATGGACGTCCGCCGGGCAATTCAGGTCCGCGCTGTACCCGTCTTTTGGCTGTAGCTCGGATCTGAACTGGTTAAAAAAGTTTGGGCTGCAGTTAATGCCCCCATGGAAAACTCGAGATTTAGCCGATTCCTGCTGAATCAGGAAAACTTTGAGCCATGGATGGCCCTGCAAGCACCACCTGGCTCAATAAAGAAAAAAAAGTTGATTTAAAAGTCAGGTGGATAAATAGCTGAACAGAAACTACATTCTATCAGATGCTGTCACTGTTTGGTGGTGCCATTGTATTCAGGAACCCTGGGCCTGAATGAGAGAAAATAGAGCTGTTTATGGCAGACTGTAAACAGGAACCTTCAACCATTAAAATAAGTTTCTTCTCTCTGCTTCCTCACCCCTATAATGTTCAAACCAACATTTTGAACATTTTAGGAAATGTTTTATCCCTATTTTGTTGTGCGGCCCTCTAATTCATGATTACCTGCTTAGGTGATGTAGGGATACCCTGCCTCCTGGAATGTTGATGGAACCCATCCCAGGAGTTTTAGTAAGGAGTAATATGTGCCATGAGATCCTGTGCTGGTTTCTTTCAAGTATTTGGAACCTGGCAGAGGCCTGCTACATGTCTACGCATGCGTGTAATATTTTAATAGGGTGGTGGGAGAACAGAGTGGCACTAGGAAAACTTTGGCTGCAAGGAAGACAACGCTGGACTCCTTGGACTCCATAGCAAGTATGTTTTTTTTGTATGAAAGTAGAATTTCGGGCTTTAACTATCTAGCTAACTAAAACTAGCACTAATTAACTAACTAACACCCCCCCCCCCCTTCCTAACACATATTCTGACTAACTTCTGTAAGAAAGATCTACATGCCTTTTTTCAGATTGCTCTGATCCAGTTACATGATGTTCTCTGTGTCAGTCAGCACCAGCTGCAGGGGAGAGCAGAGAGCACTCGACAACAGCTGGAATGCCTGGAAATAATGATGTCACCCATACGCTCCTATGGCCTATCTGTTCTTGGTGCTCCCTCCTCTCCCCTGCAGCCGCCATAACCAGATCCGAGCAGGCTAATAGGTATATACATTTTTCTTTCACAAGTCAGTCAGCATAGGTGTTAGGAGGGGGAGTACGTGTTTTTAACACTAGTTAGGTAAAGATAGGAATTCTACTTTAACTGCTTCCCACCACGGCCATTGTAAAATGAGTGAGAACCCTATTGTTTTGGGTCAAGGACCCGCAAGGGCCATGCTCCGGCGTGGTCTGTCACCTGCTGTGTCCACCAAACACAGTGGATGACAAATCAGTGTACCAGCCCGCTGCCTGTACCATGTGATTGCTGTGACCAGTCATAGCAGATCACATGACAATTCTAAACTATGAATGGCTTTGATTCATGCCATTGATTGTGTACTATAGTGTTGATCTCTGTGATTGGTCATAGTGGCAACATGGTACAGATAAGGCCAATAACAGCCCATCTTTATCATGTGATTAGCGGTGGCCAACCACTGCTAGTCACAACAATACACACAGAATGAATGTATTTCGTTCTGTAAAAATGCTTGCTTATAAGGCCTCAAGCACACAGGACGTTTTTTGACTGTTTTTAGCAGCTGTTTTCAGCTGCAGACGTTCTTTTTCTACAGTCAATAAACCCTCCATCATGTTATCCTAGGTGTTCATGCACACACAGGCTGTTATCAACTGTTTTTAGCAGTGACGTTTTTGAGCTGTAAAAAAACCCCCAAGAGCTGAGGGTTTTTTTGGACTGTTTTCAGCTGTAAAAACGTTCAAACACTTAAAAAAGTCCAAAAACGCCCAAAAACGCTCAAAAACATCAATCCCCAACGTTTTTGGACGTTTAGACCGATTGGAAGAAAATAAAAAAAAACACTGGCCCTTTAAAAACGCGAAAAAACGGCGGTAATATAACGCTGGTAAAAGCTGAAAACATCCCTGATAAGCTACTGACGTTTTTTGGCTGTTTTTTTTTAAGTCCTGTGTGCATGAAGCCCTAGGGGACATCTATCAGTGCAAAAAAAAAGTTTTTAAAGGAGCAGTGATTTTAATGATGCTTAAAGTGAAACAATAAAAATGAAATATTCCTTTAAATATCGTTCCTAGGGTGTCCCCTTGGTCTGTCTGTATAGTGGCGCATCTGTGTGATATATAGAACATGCAGCAGCAATAATGGCATTTCCAAAGGAAAAAATGTAATTTAAACCTGCTTGCGGCTGTAATGTATTGCTGGCTCCCGGCAATATAGATTAATAAAGTGAAAAAAACAGCATGGGGTCCCCCACAAAGTGCATACCAGACCCTTATCTGAGCATGTAGCCTGGCAGGTCAGGATGGGGGGGCGAGCGAGCCCCCCCTCCTGAACCATACCAGGCCCCATGCCCTCAACATGGGGAGGGTGCTTTGGGGTGACCACTTTGTCCCCATGTTGATGAGGGACAAGGGCCTCTTCCCGACAACCCTGGGCTTTAACAAGGGGACCCCCAGATCCCGACCCCGCTCCCATGTGATTGGGTATCGGGTACATCGCACTCCTACCCATTCACCAAAAATGTGTCAAAAAGTAAAAACCACAAGAAACAGTTTTTAACAAATGCTTTATTAAAAAATAAAAAACAGTGTCCCGCGATGTAATCCAGCATCAATCACGCCGCCCAACTGACCGTAAAATAGCAAAAATGGAAAATGCTCTGCCTCCATGGGAGGCTACCTGCCGTATGCTCTCTTTGCTTTGACAACTTTTATATAGGCAAGGCGGGCCATCCGGTGATGTAAACGGGTGACCCCGCCCCCTCCTGGGGTCATGTGACCTCCTGCAAGTGCCCCTTACGTTTGATTTGAACATTGGGCCCATCACTACTAACCACCATACCAGTTATATAATGTCGCTGTACTGCATTGGTGACAGTAAATAAAAAAAATTAAAAATGTGAAAAAAACTATTTGTTAAAAATGTAATAATTTTCCAAAAAATTGTGACAAAAAATTACAATGGCAAAAAATGTGCCATGCCTCTTACTAAATATCTTGGACTGTCTACTTTTTTTTAAAAAAAAGGTAATTTGGTGGATACTTGTACTGTCTCAGTATTTTCGGGATATGAGCTAGGTCATAAGTACACCAGGATTGATTGATTTTCAGATATATACCATAGTCTGTGGAATCTATACGTTTCCTACACACTAAATAATATACACTGATTTGGGTTATTTTCACCAAAGAAATGTAGCAGAATACAATTTGACTTAAATATATTAAGAAAGATTATTTATTTGCAAAATGTTATAACAGAAACTAAGAAAAACACATTTTATTTAACCTTCAGCAATTTTTTTTTCATTTATTAGAGAAAGGGGAGACATGATTGAAACCTTTAAATACATCAAGGGGGTGAATGAGGTTCAGGAGGGCAGTCTTTTCAATATGAAAGCAAAATCAAGAACACAGGGACATGACCTCAAACTGACTGGAGGGAAGTTCAAAACTAATCTTAGAAAGTATTATTTTACTGAAAGGGTGGTTGATGATTGGAATAAACTACCAACAGAGGTTGTGAGGCAGTCAACAGTAAATGGCTTCAAACATGCTTGGGATAAACATAAATCTGTAGTCAGACAACGAGGTTAATGTGAAAAAAAAAAAAGCAAAAAAAAATTAAAAAATAAATAAATAAATAAAAAGGGGCAGACTCGATGGACTACTCAGTCTTTTTCTGCCATCACTTTTCTATGTTTTTATGTTATTTAGCAAAAAAAATAAAAACCCAGTGGTGACTAAACACCACCGAAGGAAAGCTCTATTTGTGTGAAAAAGTGATAAAAGTTTCATATGGGTGCAGCATTGCCTGACGGTGACTTTTAGGCTGCATTCACACCTGAGCATCGCGTCTTTGAGCTTTTTCTGGCATTTTGACTTTGGATCGTTTTTGCGCGTTTGTATGCAGCGTTTTTGGGCTTTCTGCGTTTTTGTATTAGCCAATAGAGAATACTATATCTATTGTATCATTTGTTGCTAGGTAGTTCAGCTTTTTTTAGCTGTTATTTCAGCTGAAAATCACGCAAATATGCGTGCAAAAATGCCAGAATTGTGCGTTTCCATTCATTTCTATGGGATACTAAAGCCCAAATCTGCCCGATTCGTGTGACAAAAATACCTCCGGAACTTGTTTGAGCTTCAGGCATTTTTGAGTGGAGATGTGAACCATCTTCATAGAGAATCATAGATTTTTTCCCTTCCAATGTTTTGTAGCTTCAGGCTTCAAGCATATTCAAGGTACAAAACGCTCAGGTGTGAATAGGGCCTAACTGTCATTTAAAGTGTGATAGCGATGAAAGTTGAAAATTGGCCTGGGCAGGAAGGGGGTAAAAGTGTCCGGTATTGAAGTGGTTAACATACAGGGACATTTATTACATAGATCCATAAATCAGAGTTTAAACAGCTTCTGTGCTGACATACAAACCAAAGTACAAGAGGGAAATAACAAGAAATTCTGGTTTATGATGGTGTAGACATAAAGAGGATTTATGAGGAAACACACACCTAGCCCTTAGTTATAGATCTACATACATTCCCCTTTGTAAAGAGAAGACCTGTTGCCTAAAGCTGGCCACACAGTAGTAGAATATAGAAATTGTGAAAAATCATTCATCAGAGCCTCTAATCTCACCATTATTAAAGTGATACTAAACAGAGTGGTAATTGCCATAATTAATTCACATAAATCATATATATCATGCCATTGAATTTTCTTCTTTAGTCCTCTATGTATTTTATTCCAGTGTTCCGTCAGATTAGACGACCCGTCAAATCTGGTAACATTGGGTAACATCTGGTTAAATTGTAAAAGCAGCGGTGCTCTATCAGATTAGCAACAGTGGCGGCTGGTGAAGTTTTAGGATGGGCAGGGCCTCGCCCCTCCTTTTGACCCCTCCTGCTTCTCATAAGCCCCACCCGTTATAGAATCCACCCACCCCATCCCCTGTATTCCACATATTGTGTCAGGAGTATGCAGCTCAGCATCACAGTATGCAGCCAGAATCACAGTATGCAGCCAGTATCACAGTATGCAGCCAGTATCACAGTATGCAGCCACTATCACAGTATGCAGCCAGTAACACAGTATGCAGCCAGTATCACAGTATTCAGCCAGTATCACAGTATGCCGCCAGTAACACAGTATGCAGCCAGTATCACAGTATGCAGCCAGTAACACAGTATGCAGCCAGTAACACAGTATGCAGCCAGTAACACAGTATGCAGCCAGTATCACAGTATGCAGCCAGTAACACGGTATGCAGCCAGTACATAGTATGCAGCCAGTATCACAGTATGCAGCCAGTAACACAGTATGCAGCCATTAACACAGTATGCAGCCAGTATCACAGTATGCAGCCAGTATCACAGTATGCAGCCAGTAACACAGTATGCAGCCAGTATCACAGTATGCAGCCAGTAACACAGTATGCAGCCAATAACACAGTATGCAGCCAGTATCACAGTATGCAGCCAGTATCACAGTATGCAGCCTGTATCACAGTATGCAGCCAGTAACACAGTATGCAGCCAGTAACACAGTATGCAGCCAGTAACACAGTATGCAGCCAGTAAAACAGTATGCAGCCTATATCACAGTATGCAGCCAGTATCACCGTATGCAGCCAGTATCACAGTATGCAGCCAGTAACACAGTATGCAGCCAGTAACACAGTATGCAGCCAGTATCACAGTATGCAGCCAGTGGCAGCTGCCTGAGAAAAAGAGCACCAGTCCAGGTAGGCAGGGCCACAGAGAGAGGGGACATGGAGCAGGCAAGGAGCTGAAATGATCCATTCCTGCACTGCACCTACGGTTGGTATAACGATGCCTGGCTTCAAGGCTTGGCTTTACTTCAGGACAGGCTTGTGGTCGGCTGGCCGTGGCTCCAGGCTGGCTGGGACGGACGGACTGTTGGATGAGGAGACGACTGGAGTGGTGAGAGTCAGTCACTGGTGGTCTGGCTGGCACTGGCAGTCACTAGAGTGGCACTGGGCTGGCACTGGCAGGTTTCCGCTTCGTCCTCGGACAGGCGGGAGGGGAGAGAGTCAGCCTGGCCTGGCGCTGGCAGTAGTAGGTGCACTCGTCTGCGACTGTGAGGAGGGTGGCGGAGGGGAACCCGGCGGAGTGCTGCACCTGCGTGGAGTCATTACACGCCCAGCAGCACGTCCGCCACAGTCCCGCCCCGCCCACCGCACCATGACATAGCCAATCACTGGCAGTCACTGGCTCAGGGCAGGCAATTAGTGTAGGTATGTGCGCCTCTTTGGGGCACATACTTACACTTTTAGGACTGACCAATAGGCTCACTACTTGCTGTCACCAGACAGCAAGGACCCGAAGAAAAATAAAAATCACTATATCTGCGCCAACTTTAGGGGGTCGGGCGGACTTTTTTTTTTTCCCTTCATTCCCAGGCACCCCTTATTGACCAGCCGCCATGGTTAGCAAACCTGTGAGATAAACAGGCTTGCCGCTGCTTTTAAAATTCAACATCAAACAGTATCACGGACTTCGAAATAGTGTAAATCACTATATAACCTCAGTCTACTGTTAAAAGTAAGTGTGAAATGCAAAACTCCGGTGGGTTTAAAAACATGTCCACTTGCTGCCTTCTCACTGTATCCTTACTACGGATGAGTGCGGGGTGTAGTAAGATGGCGGCGACAAAACGTCAATTCCATTACCAGATTTGACGGGCCGCCTAATCTGACAGAACACCTTCAGCACTGTTGTGTAGTCACATGATCTTTCCCTTTTCTTTGGCATCTGCAAGGAAAGATCTCTGGGAGGGGATTACCTGTTTTACAGTTCCTGATAAATCTTTATTGAACATGTGTATTTTTTAACCACTTAAGGTCCACCCTACAGCAGTTTTCCTGCTACAGGGCGGCACCTCTGTGCCAGATCACATACATGATCTGACATTTCCAGGTAGGGTGCATGCATGCGCTCTGCTGGCAGCTCGCTCCTGCTGTGATTACACACAGCGGGAGCTGATCGGCGGGTACCGTGGACTTGATGTCTACCAGCACCTGCCGATTATTCTGCAGAGACACAGAACTGCGGTCTGCCTATGTAAATTTTATCTCTTTCCCTAATAAAAGCACCTCACACAGTACACATAAACACTGGTTAAGCACACATTCAGCCCTTTGATCGCCCCTGATGTTAACCCCTTCCCAGTCAGTGTCATTAGAACAGTGGCAGTGCATATTTTTCAGCATTGATCACTGTATTAGTGTCACTGGTCCCCAAAAAGTGTCAGTTAGTGTCTGAATGTCCACCGAAATATTGCAGTCCCGCTATGAGTCGCTGATCACCACCATTACTGGTAAAAAAATAAATAAATAAAAATAAACAAATATATCCCATCGTTTTTAGATGCTATAACTTTTGTACAAACCAATCAATATACACTTATTGGGATTTTCTTTTGCCAAAAACATGTAGCAGAATACATATTGGCCTAAATCTATGAAGAAATTAAATTTTTTACAATTTTTTTATTGGATGTGTTTCATAGCAAAAGTAAAAATATTGTGTTTTTTTTTTTTTTAATTGTCTGTCTTTTTTTGTTTATAGCACAAGAAACTAAAAAACGCAGAGGAGATCAAATACCACCAAAAGAAAGCTCTATTTGTGGGGACAGTGTCGCACGGCCTCGCAATTGTCAGTTAAAGTGACACAGTGCCATATCTCAAAAAATAGCCTGTCAGAGGGTAAATCTTCGAGAGGTCAAGTTGGTAATATGGTGTAGGCAGAGTCAAAAATGAGTGACATTTTGTTTAGACGGCATCTGCCTCCAAGGCTCTTTTTTACTTTACAGGTCCACCTTCTTCCATTGCTCTGCCATTCAGTTCTGATGCTCAAGTGCCCCTTGTAGGTACTTTTGGCTGTAGACATGGGTCAGCATAGACACCCTGACCGGTCTACAGCTACACAGCCCCATACACAACAAACTGTGATGCACTGTGTGTTCTGACACCTTTCTATCGGAACCAGCATTAACTTTTTCAGCAATTTGAGTTACAGTAGCTTTTCTATTGAATCTGACTACATGGGCCAACCTTCACTCCCCATGTGCATCACTGAACCTTGGCTGCTCACTACCCTGTCTTTGGTTCGTCTGTTTTTCTTCCTTGAACCACTTTTGGTAGTTTTGACCACTGTAGTCCAGGTACTTCCTACAAGAGCTGCAGTTTTGTCATTTCTCTGGCCCAGTCGCCTAGCCAATATAATTTGGCCCCTGTCAAAGTCGCTCAAACCCTTGGGTTTGCTCATTTTTTTTGCTTCCAAAAACATCAACTTTGGGGACAACATAAAGATGTGCTCAATAGGCAGTAGGATTGGCGCTGCCCATTTATATTAATTGACGTGAATAATAAATTAAATTACATCAAATAAGTATGTGAATACATCAAAAAAAAAAGTATCAGACCAAAAACATTATAAATAGTACTTGTCAGCAGTACCAGGAAGCCCGTGCATTCCACGCTAGCGAACTGGAAGGGACGCAATGGCGCTATTGGTTCTGCCATACGCGCTTTGTCACTCTGATGTCATCTGGAGGCGCTCCAGATAATGTGAGGCTGAAGAAACGCGTAGGGCGGAGCCAATTACGTCATTGCATCACTTCTGGTCACTAGCGTGGGAACGCATGGACTTCCTGGTACTGCTGACAAATGATCTTGTATACCTTTTTTACTGTCTTTGGACTGCAATAAAAGAAAACATTTTACAAAACAGTGTTGTAAAATTGGATATCTTTTATCTTTACACATGGACGTCACAGAGGGGCTGGACTGGATTTAGATGACAACACCAACGGTACGGATCCAGAGAGCTACACAGTGGCTTATACTGTGAGGGCACAACACCCCCTAGTGGGGACTTCTTTCTAGTAAGTTGCTTACCATAGGGGTGAACCACAAGCACCAGCACGTCTTCTTCCTTGCACGGATTTAAAGAGCACTAGTCACTTTATTATGCTGAACTGTTGAAGGATTCAAAATGAAGACATTGTTTACAGAGCATGGACTGTTTTTATTTACAAGCACTAATCACCTTAATCGCTCGCAGCATATATGAACATGGTTTATACTGCATAATGTGTATTGCACAAAAGTACTATTTATAATGTTTTTGGTCTGATACTTTTTTTGATGTATTCACATACTTACTGTATTTGATTCAATTTAAGTTAGTATTCACGTCAATTAATATAAATTAGCAGCGCCAATCCTACTGCCTATTGAGCACATATTTTGACATTTATCTCCACTTAAAGTGAGGGTATTAGTAGGGGCAGCAGCTACTTGCACAATTCACACCACTATTTCTCACATCATCTGCCAGGGGTCACCCTGATCCTTCTACCTTTGGGGACAACATGGGCACTCGCTGCCTAATATATCCCACCCATTCTCAGATGCCATTGGAACAATATAATCAATGTGAAATTCACTTTACCTGTCAGTTGTCATAATGTTATGGTTGATCAATATATTGTGCCTGAATGTTTTCAGACAATTCGCTAAACTGCCTCATTTCATCGCCTTCTGTATAATACCTTGTACCATATTTTTATGAAAGACATAGCATAGTGATAGCTTATGTTTTATCCAGATATACTTTTATCTATTAACACCAGGGCTTTTTTTTTGCCGAACGTGCCGGAACGGCGTACCACCACCTCTGGCAGCCCTGTCCTCTCCATTCTGTCATTAAACACAGAAGGCGGTAGAGGACGTTTTTTCACTACTCGCTTCCTCCACTGGCGTCTGTGTCCTATTGCCGGGCACCCAGGATATGTGCATGTGTCAGTCAGTCCCCCGAGTCCCCACGCCGCGACCCCGGCATTTTTTTACTTTCTCTGTAACTTCGGGAGCTGTGCCTCCCATCCTGCCCAGCGCCACCTCGCCTCCCTGTTAGATCTGAGTTGCTCAGAGCCGAGTGAAGTGTTCTGAAACTCCTCCTTAGCTATGTGTTACAGAGGTCTGATATAGTTACATAGTTAGGTTGAAAAAAGACATCTAGTTCAACCAATAAAAAAAGAAAAAAATATACATAACCATATAATCCCATATATAATATCCTTGTCCCACAGTTGATCCAGGGGAAGGCAAAAAAAACCCCAGTAAAGCATGATCCAATTTGCTACAACGGTAGGAAAAAAATCCTTCCTGATCCCCCTAGAGGCAAGTTATATTATGTACATTTAGGAAAGAATCCAGGCCTTTTTTAAAGCAATCTACTGTGCTGGCCAGGCGGGGGTGGGGGTCGGAACTGCACTGCATTGGAACGGACCATTGATAGCTGCACCGCAAGCTATTTAGAGGAGGTGAGCGGGAGAGGTGACAATTGTGAACTGCAGTGAAAGTGAATTTGTGAAGAGGGGGGTGAAGTTTTGAGAGCTGGAAAGGGGAGAGGTTGTGCAAAGTGAGAGCTGAGCAGTGGGTGGGGCAAGGGGTACAGTGGCAAGAGCTGGGCAGGGAAGGTTGGTAGGTTGTTTAGAAGTGACGGGGTGGTGAGAGGTGAAAGTTAGAGGGCAGAAGAGATTAGAGCTGCGGATTGGAGCAATCTGTAGATGGGGGTGCAGAAGTGAAATGTGGAAGGGGGGCAG
>BLSH010213158.1:594851-610773 GCA_018402905.1 Glandirana rugosa | reverse complement strand
TCGTTGACGTGAACGTCTCACGTATCAGATAAAAGGAAATCATTTAGTTGAGGTTTCTGAGTACAAATCTCAACTCGCTTATGGACCTACAAGTCCAAGCCGCCCAGGCCGGCTTGAAGCGCTTTTTCAAGCCTCATTTTTTTGTAGGGCACTTGTCCTACTCTTACCCCCATTTTACTTCCTTTTGCAGCCCTCTAGCACTTGCCAGGACTTTTTTACAGCCATTTTTGTGCTGAAAAGTTCGGATCCCCATTGACTCCAATGGGGTTCGGGGTCCGGGGTCAAGTTCGGGTAACGTTCGGTACTGAATCCGAACTTTTTCGCGAAGTTCGGCCGGACCCGCCGAACCTGAACATCCAGGTATTCGCTCAACTCTAAACATGAGTCTTTGGAGTTGATTTACTAAAGGAAAATAGACTATGCACTCTGCAAGTGCAGTTGCTCCAGAGCTTAGTAAATGAGGTAAAGCTTCACGTTGCAAGAATACCCAATCACATGCAATTAAAATTGAAAAAAACAGCATTTTTGCTTGCACATGATTGGATGATGGAAGTCTGCAGAGCTTCTGCTCATTTACTAAGCTCTGAAGCAACTGCACTTGCAGAGTGCAACTGCATTTTGCAAAGTGCACAGTCTATTTTCCTTTAGTAAATCAACCCCTTTGTGTCACTTGAAGCTTGTTGCTCAAAGCTTGAGAAAGTACATGAGGTTCTTTGTAGCAGTTATATAATTTTGGCCCCTGCAGACCTCAATGGAAGCTTCTGAAACATTTCTGAAAATATGCATTCATGCTATTGTAGCGCCATACCAAGCACGTAGGGCAATCCATTCATTATACTGGGCTGCCTTATGCTTGACAAATGTGGCAAAGATGCTAACATACCAATTTGGGATTTGCTTTTTAGTGCATTTTTAAGCATTCTTGAGCTCCATTACGCCATTAACATGCTTTTTGGTTGGTGCGTTTGGGTTACCATTGTCAATGAATGGCACTGCAAGTGCAACATGTTTTTTTTTCTCATAAGAACTTTATTGGAAAATCCAGCGTGTACAGTACAAATACAGGTACACATAAGCATCAGCACATCTTAAGAAGTGCAAACATGTCAGGAGATTCTCAACAAGAATAGCAAAGGTCAGTAAGAATCCATCCGGGTGCAACGTGTTTTTAGTTTCTTTCCTGAACACATACAAAGCTATGGTATTTTGCATGCATCTACCCGCTACAATAAATGTAAATACAGAGTAACATACATTTATCACACTTTTTCTTCCCTCTTCTCTTCATAGTAACTAGCTTTCCATTGGCTAAAATAAAACACTTAAGCTTGAAAAAACCTTTTCCCACGGAAGGTGATCCCCATTGAGCTAACCCCCCACAGGTGGTGGATTTTCAGCGGGCATCTTCCTAAACAAGTGGAAAGACGGAGGATGAGTTAAAAACCCTGCTGCAGGCCACTGCAACCCAACAGTAAATCAATCACCAGGTCGCACAGGCCACTGCAACGCAGCAGGAGGCAAATTGC
Source organism: Glandirana rugosa (assembly GCA_018402905.1). Lineage (NCBI taxonomy): Eukaryota > Metazoa > Chordata > Amphibia > Anura > Ranidae > Glandirana > Glandirana rugosa. Next base: position 609,247 of record BLSH010213158.1, on the reverse strand, counting down.
CAGCGGCACGAGGCGAATCGCCAGGCCATTGAAGACAAAGCAAGAAACCAACCGCCAAGTGCCATAGGCCATGGCAGCCCATCAGGAGGCAAATCGCCAGCAGCTGGAGGCGAATCGCCAGGCCATCGCAGCCAAGCCAGAGACGAATCACCAGTTGGCGGAGGCCTTGGTGGTTAAAGAAGGGGTCCTCAAGTCTGTTGCCGGTGGAAGAGAAAATGGTGCGTGCCAGCTATTACCTGCAGAAGATGACACCTGAAGATGATGTGGAAGCTTACCTAGCAACTTTTGAAAGAGTCGCTGTTCGAGAAGGATGGCAAAAAAGAGCAATGAGCAGGACTCACATCTCCTTTTCTGACAGGCGAACCCCAAAAGGCCTATTATGGCCTGGAACCAGATGCAGCCCAGGATTTAGAGACATTGAAAGCAGAGATGCTTGCACGCATGGGTGTCACCATTGCAGTCCGGACTCATCGGGTGCATCGGTGGTAATACAGTACTGACAAACCACTCCCAAATGTTTGACTTCATACACCTCACCAAGAAGTGGCTGCAGCCAGAGACTTTGCCGGTCCCTAATATTGTGGAGCGTGTGGTCATGGACCGTTATTTATGTGCGCTCCCTGCTACTTTGAGGAAGTGGGTCAGCCTTGGGGACCCTAAGACTTCAAACCAACTGGTGGACCTGGTGGAGAGATATACTGCTGCCGAGGACTTGCTGAACCCATCCATGCCCCACTCCAATGTCTCTAGGGGTGAAAAATCGCCCGGAGGATCCAGTAATACTGTTCCAGGGTTCAAGGGTATGGGGAAAAATTACAAGACTGTGGCTACAGATAATGAGACTATGGGCTTAGGACCTGGAGACTGGCTAAATAGGTCAAGAACGTCTTTGAGGCCGTTCAGAGGACTGGGCACAGAGCACATAAAATGTTATAGCTGCCATGCGTTAGGTCATATTGCTACTAACTGTTCCCTAAATGATGAACCAATGCAATGTCATAATGCTTACTTGAACAAATGCATGTCTCTTTTTGCACAGTTAGCATGTACTGCATCATGTCAGAAATGCATGGAAAAACAAATATGTGTGATTTCAGTGGATGGAAAGCCAGTCACTGCTCAGTCGCTAGATTCTGGTAGTGTGGTGACATTAGTCAAAGGTGATTTTGTAAATCCTGCAAAGTAACACCCCAGCACTATTGGGTTAATTTGTATACACGGTGAAAAACATGACTACCAGACAGCTGTGGTTGAGATTGATAGCGCTTGGGGCACCGTGACACATTCAGTGGGGGTGGTACATTCACTGCTTCATGAAGCCCTAGTGCGGAGAGATTTTCCACACTTGGAGTTTATGGGAAAACAAAAGGATTTGGGAGGACAGAGCTCCCGCTGCTGAGGAAACACTGGAACTCACTCCGGACCCTTTTGATTGTAGAATTAAAAGGGAAATGGTTGGTGTGTCCAACATAGGCGCAGGTCCGTTTCCTTTTTCTGTAATGGCTGGGCAGCAGGAGGAGCTAGAATACAACCCCCAGCTTGAGGATAATGAACAAGAAATCATCTCTGACTCTAATAGTGAGAGTGGAAAGAATGTGGTGCATGACTTAGAAGATGACTTTTGTACGGAACAATTAAAAGACTCCACACTCATTAGAGTCAGAGGAAACATTAAAATGATTGATGGCAAAACTGTTGAACCCAATGTAGGGGTGTCTTTTCCCTCCATGGCTCTTAAAAATAACTTGTTGTGGGGGGGGGCGTGGCCGGCTGCTGACCAAGATGGATGTGTGAGCCTGTAGCTCTTCTCTGACTGAGACTACCAGTGACACTAAGCCACAGACAGAGCAGGGAATTTTATTGAATTTTCATGTCGGTGGGTCCTCTCCATCTCCCTCCTCACCCCTGACGTTCTGGCAATCCCCAGCCACAGGAGCAGCGAAAATGACCCTCTGAGTAAGATCCGAGGCCATTCCCCCTCTGGGAGCCAAGGTAAGGCACCGGAGCTCCCTACACAGCTCCACCATCTCTGCCTCCCTCGGCCTCGATACTACACGGCTCCTGTGAAGACGGCTCCTCTCCTCACACTTGCGGCCGCCATCTTGCGGCCTAACTGTGCACGCTGCACTGCAGCCCCCAGCCTCCCTCCACACGGTCTTACCTGCTCCATCCCCACTGCAGGAGAGCAACACACGGGTGCCCTGTATCACCCGACCCAGCCATCCACTTCAACACCGCGGATTCTGCCTAATTACAGCCCTCTGATACGTTCCGTCGGCCATCTTGCTACACCCATAGGCCTCAGAGGCCCTATTGTCAACCCCTCACAGCACCACGCGCATGGAGACCATTTAACAACCTCATTACTCTCCAAAGAAGCTGCACAGCAATAGATCATACATCCCCCAGCTGCTGTGTAAGAGGGGCTTATTCCAACTAAGGCCCAGCTCTGAGCCTGGCATCCATTACTTCCACAGCGGAGCCAAATGGGGATACTCACATACCCAGCATCCATGCCTCAACACTAACCTGAAGGGCCCTCACAGCTCCAGGCCCCCACTGGGGACCCCAAGACTCAACGAGCCTACTTCCTCCTCCACATAGGAACCAGCACTATACTAAACCCCTGTATAGTGGCATGATCAAAAAAAACTCATATAAAAAGGGGGTTAACAAATCCATTACGGACTTCTTCTCCGCAAACAACATGATGCAGTCTGCTAAGGGGCCAAGCTCGGCCACATCTCACAAGACTCCTTCGCTAAATGGCAAACAGCAAGCCCCTCACAACTCGCTTGATGAGATGGATAGCTCTGAACAAAGCATTCAGGCCCCTTCACCTCCCTCCTCTGATAGGAGCAAGAGAGCAGCTCAGTCTCCAGCTCCCTCACCTTCCAAAGTCCCACTTTATAAAAGGCAACACTGGGACGAAGGGTCAGACAGCCCAAGCACTCATGACTCCCTGGCGGACCTTCCTACCAGAGACCAGCCAGCATCAGAACATACATTAAAAATGATGCTCCTATCATTACAAAATGATCTGCGTAACGAACTCCGGTCTTCATTGACGATCCTGCAATCCAGAGTTGAACAAGTGGAAGACCGCACTGATGTCCTGGAACGTCGTTCCTCAGCCATGCTGCTAAGCTGGGAGAGGCCACAGACACGCTCCACCAGCACGGGGACGATATTCATTACCTACAAGCAAAGGTGGCCGACTTAGAAGACCGTTCCAGAAGGAACAACATAAAGTTTAGAGGCATCCCCGAAACTGTCAAACCCTCGGAACTCCCAACATTCCTTCAACAAATGTTCCTCAAACTTATACCACAACTGACACAAGCTGAAATGATAATTGACCGATCGCACAGAATAACCAAACCAAATCACCTGCCAGAAACAGTGCCGCGAGACGTACTAGCCCGTATCCACTTTTACCAAGTGAAAGAAAAACTTATGTCCGCAGCTCGCATAAACAAGACCATGCCGGAGCCCTACACAAACATATCGTTCTTCACGGATATATCTGCTGCCACAGCCCGACACAGAAGAGAATTCACGCAAGTGACATCGACCCTGCGGGAGCACAACATTCCATATAAGTGGGGCTTCCCTGCTAAATTGATTGTCACCTACCGTGACCAACCCACCAATATGCTTTCTCCAAAAGAGGGAATGAAAAGGCTGCTGAACTGGGGCATCATCTCGCCCCCACCCCCACAAAGGGAACGTAGAGGATCCCAACAGGCCTCCCGTGGACGTCAACCCCACAATCGACCCACAGACCGTGGCCATCAATACCTTGGAAATTAATCTCCTTACGGGCGCAAGCCTGTCCCCAAACTCCGCACAATCAGGTGCAACGGAGTCTCAGCTGAGTATTACTCATTTGTTGTATTCTTGATCATAATTGGTATTAATTTTTTGCTCCCCCAGGTTATATGAAAAAGTGCTAAGCACTTTCTGTTACTTACACCCAGTTGAACTAACTGATTAAGTTCTCTATTATCAGTTACCTAACAGATGTTACGTTCTTTTTATTTTCTTTACGTTTTTGATCTATTTGCATTCTGGTTCTAACGACTATTACTTAACTTCTTGAAACTTAAGGTCACGATATTGGAGTGAGTAGGGTAGAAGGTGTCCCCCTCTCGATTCCTCGCTCTACTTTTCACCAATTACATCACCTAACACAATGGCTATCACCATAGTATCCCTAAATGCTAAAGGCCTTAATTCGCCTTTTAAAAGACAATTATTATGGAAAGAGGCACTAAAGTGGATATTATCTGCACCCAAGAAACACATTTCATGGCCTCCAAGCCACCCCTGTGTACGCACATACAATTTCCACAATGCTTTACGTCCAACGCCCCTAAGAAAAGAGCCGGAGTCTTAATAGCCATTCGCTCTACTCTAGCCTTTAACATAATGCATTCCGAAATTGACCCCTAAGCAGATATATTATTCTGCATGCGCACTTTAATGACCTACTTCTGACCTTGGTTAACATCTACACCCCTAATACTGGTCAAGCACAGTTCTATCAAATGTTTGCTGAAAAATTGGCCCCTTTTAAACAACACCCCCTCATTATCTGCGGATACTTCAACCAAATCGTAGACACAGCACTGGACTCTTGTAACTCCCTAAGAAAGAAGTCCACAGCCTTATCACACTTTCTTGACAAAGAGGACCTTCATGACGCATGGAGATGCTTGCATGATACCGAGAGGGACTTCACCTTCTACTCGCATACTCGTAACGCCTACTCAAGGATTGATATTTTCCTGGTAGACAAAGTCACCTTACAATCCATACAAGAAGCAAAAATTGGTAATATCACATGGTCTGACCATGCCCCAATTTCAATTAAATTGTTCCCTGTAGATCACAGGAAAGCAGGGAAAAGCTGGAAACTCAATACCTCCCTCCTAACCAATCCAGACTGCCAGAAACATATTGAATCCGCCATCTCAGAATTTTTTCAACTAAATGCAAATTCTGTGCCATCTCCTTTTACATGCTGGAACGCCCACAAGGCGGTCATAAGAGGCATTCTTATGAAGTTTGGAGCCCAGGAGAAGAGAAACCGTAATGCCACCACCTCAAAACTGTTAGACCAGATTAAAACTCTTGAAAGAGCCCATAAAGCCACCCCAAGCTTAACCTTAGGGAACGATTTGAAAAACCTAAGGAAAGCCTTGAGCAACCACTTACACTCCAACTTTGATCTAACTCTAAAGAAACTTAGATTCAATTTTTACGCCCACCACAACAAACCAGGGTCCAGCCTTGCAAAACAACTCAAAAAGCAAATAGTTCAGACAAAAATATCACATCTTCTTGCCCAGGACAAGACCCACTTAGCTAATCCCAAAGCCATAGCAGACCGCTTCAGCCAATTTTATGCCCAACTCTATAATCTAGCCGAGTCAGGTACTACGGCGGCCCCTTCCCCACAGGATATCTCACGCTTCCTAGATGACCTAAATTTACCATCCCTTACCCAGTAACAACTCCAAAACATTTCTACACCATTTTCCGAATCTGAACTCCATAAAGCGATCGACTCCCTCCCACTTCACAAAGCACCAGGGCCAGACGGCTTCAGTAACGAGTATTATAAACAATTTACACATACGCTCAACCCGTTTCTACTCTGAGCATTCAATCATACACTACTCACAGGCACCATCCCGGAAGAATCCCTAGCAGCCACTATTACAACTATTCCAAAACCAGGTAAACCAGCAGAGGATCTGGCTAGTTACAGACCGATCTCACTACTCAACACCGATACGAAGCTATACGCCAAACTACTAGCATCACGCCTGTCATCTGTGATTCCCCAGGTTGTCCACCCGGACCAGGTGGGGTTTATGAATGGGAGACAGGCATCTGATGGCACAAGACGCTACATTAATCTGCTCCAGTGGGTGGAACGCAGTCGGACGCCTTCTCTGTTCATCTCTTTGGATGCGGAGAAGGCGTTCGATAGAGTCGACTGGAACTTTCTGAAAGCAGTATTATTGAAATTCTGACTTTTAGGTCCCCTTCACGAGGCAATAATGGCTCTCTATTCAGCCCCGAATGCTAGAGTAGTCAACTCTGGGTTGTTCTCGGACTCCTTTAAAATATCTAATGGCACCAGGCAGGGCTGCCCCCTATCCCCCCTATTCTTTTCCCTAATTATGGAACCCTTGGCGGTGGCTATCCGCACCAACAACTTTATCCGCGGTATATCCACTGATACATATGAACACAAAAATCGCCTATATGCAGATGATGTGATCATTTCCATTGCTGAGCCTCTGCTCTCTCTCCCACATCTGCACAACACTTTAGATCTCTTCAGCAAGGCGTCCCTGTATAAAATAAATTGCTCCAAGTCCGCCATGCTTTCCGCCAACCTAGACAACGCAACTAAATTAAGTATAGCCAAAATTTCTGTATTTTCCTGGGCTCCAAACTCCACTCTCCCCTATCTGGGTATCTCCTTGACCTTACCCTCTTCACAGCTTCTCACACAGAATTTTACACAGCTGGTAATTAAACTACAAAAGACAATGCAGAATTTAAAGAATGTGCAAGCCTCATGGGCAGGTCGCAAAGCCCTCTCAAAGATGTACTTGTTCCCACATATACTCTACACTTTCCGAACTTTACCCATACCCTTTTTACGCACCCACCTTGACAAACTGCAAGCAATTATAACGTCGTTCATTTGGAACAATAAACACCCGAGGGTTAAAAAATCTACACTATGCTCCCCAACTGCCTTGGGAGGCATGGGCGCACCTAACATTAACTACTACTACTACAAAGCAACATTAATGGAACAAGCCAAAAGTTGGTGGGCGCCAACTACACTATTTCCCTGGCTACACATTGAGAAGGCAGCATCTGAACCGAAGCAAACACTTATGGCATTAATGTTACAGCACCAGAAATGCCACAACTTCCTATACACTATAAATGCCACAACCAGGACTTGGCTCTCTCTCTTGCAACTCTCAGGGGGGATCTCTACAGCTGTTCTCAACATGCTTTCTCTGCGGTCCCTACAAACTATTTTGCCAGACATTTCCCTATCCGATTGGTCACGTGCCGGAATCGTATCGCTAGCTCAGCTGTATGATAAGAATGTGCTTCTATCCTTTCAAGAGCTACGAAACAAATTTAAACTACCAACTAAAGACTTCTTCAAATACCTCAGGGTCCGCTCTCTCCTTACTAAAGTGCCTCGCACCAGCAACCCACTATTTGGTCATATCATGCACTTCTACTCTCACACGAGCACCGCGAAGAAGGGCATATCCTACTTCTATAAATTACTAACCAACATCACCGATGAATGCAATTCACCTACCATCCGTAAATGGGAAATCATTCTCCGATGCTTCTACACCTCTCAGCAATGGTTACACGCACTTCGTTATCCTCTGAAGTTCTCCAAATGCATTACCCACTGGGAAGGGGTACAAAGGCTATTCCATAACTGGTACCTCACTCCAGCCAAACTTGCCAATATCTATCCCACCTCCGCAGCGCATTGCTGGAGACTTTGCAAGCAGAAAGGCACCACCATTCACATCTGGTGGTCATGCCCCAAATTGGCCCATCTATGGCTCAACATCACAAAACTATGTTCAGGCCTCTTTCACACACAAGCAACTCTCTCTCCGCAACTGATATTATTTGGCCTGGAACTCGACATTTGGCCTGTTAATACCCATGCTCTATTAGCGCATATTCTCATTGCTATCCGACTGTCAGTCGCCAGAAACTGGAAATCGCCCAACCCACCTTCTATGGAGGAACTACTCGACACCCTCAACAACCAATGCCTCATGGAATACATGTTCGCCAAGGCCCACCTCCAAAATTCCGCTTTTCCGGAAAAGATGGATCCTCTGGCTGCAACATCCCAAGTGCACCTTACCATCCTAAACAGCGACTTCTATTGAGCACCTATGCACTGCACGATTAATTGTCACAGTTGATATGCCATTCCTGCCCTCCAGTACTTTTTTTTTTTCTTGTTTCCTAGCCATCATTGGCGCCTATGGTCCTGTGCGGGCGGGACCCCTCGTCTCCTACTCGGGGGTGGGGTGTCTGGCCCCCGCGGCCCATTTACCATAAGTGACCGGTTTGTAACCCCTCTATGCTATGAGTTTCTTTCTGTATGTATACGAATGCAAATTATATCGCATGTATATGTTTTCTATCATACAAAAATAAAACTTAAGTTTAAAAAAAAATAACTTGTTGTATCAGGTGGTAAAGCAAGGGGAGGAGGAGGTAGAGCAATTAGTGGTTCCCAAACCCTATCGCCAGATGGTATTAGATTTGGCCCATGGTCATATAATGGGTGGGTATCTGTGTAGAGAGAAAACTAAGGAGAGGATAACCCCAAAATTATTTTGGCCTGGGTTACATGCAGATGTCAAACAATATTGTGAGTCATGCCCAGAGTGTCATTATTCTGCGCCATCGCCCTATTTTCTCAGTTCGTTGGTATCGTTACCGATAATTGAAGTGCCTTTTGAAAGAATTGACATGGATCTGGTGGGACCAGTAGTAAAGTCTGCCCGGGGTCATCAGCACATACTGGTAATACTGGACTATGCCACACGGTATCCTGAAGGCATTCTTGTCCAGGTATTTAGTCGTGTGGTTATTCCAAAAGAGGTATTAACAGATTAAGACCTACCATTTATGTCCAGAGTCACTAAAGAATTGTGTAAGTTGTACAAAATCTCCCATCTCCGTACCTCTGTCTACCACCCCCAAACTGATGGTCTTCTGGAGAGATTTAACAAAACACTCAAAAGCATGTTAAAAAAAGGTGGTGGACAAAGATGGGAGAAATTGGGATTTTTTGCTTCCATGCCTCATGCTTGCCATACAAGAGGTGCCTCAGGCATCTACAGGTTACTCCTCTTTTGAACTACTGTATGGTAGACATCCCAGGGGATTGCTAGATGTCGCAAAAGAAATGTTAAAGGGAGAGATCATGCCTTACAGAAGTGCATTGAGCATATCTCACTAGTGCAAGATAGAATGGAGGCTGTCAATCCACTTGTACAGGAACATATGGAGCAAGATCAGGAGGCCCAGAGAAGGGTTTATAATCGGGGTGCTAAGACCCGAACCTTCAACCCAGGAGATAGAGTGCTGGTACTAGTCCCCACCATTGAGAGTAAATTCCATGCAGAGTGGCAGGGTCCCTTTGAAATTATGGAAAGAGTAGGGGAGGTAAACTACAAAGTTTACCAGCCAGGGAAAAGGAAACCAGAACAAATATATCATGTTAATCTCTTGAAACCTTGGAAGGACAGAGAGACTTTATTGGCAATGCCAACCCCCCAAAAGGACATGGCCCCCGTGACACCTGAAGTACCCATAACTGAAACCTTGTCAGTGGCCCAACAATAGGACGTTAAGGAGTATATAATATTTATATTTATTTGTTTTATATATACAGTATCTCACAAAAGTGAGTACACCCCTCACATTTTGAAAATATTTTATTATATCTTTTCATGTGACAACACTGAAGAAATTACACTTTACTACAATGTAAAGTAGTGAGTGTACGGCTTGTATAACAGTGTAAATGTGCTGTCCCCTCAAAATAACTCAACACACAGCCATTAATGTCTAAACCGCAGGAAACGTGAGTACACCCCTAAATGAAAATGTCCAAATTGGACCCAAAGTGTAAATATTTTGTGTGGCCACCATTATTTTCCAGCACTGCCTTAACCCTCTTGGGCATGGAGTTCACCAGAGCTTCACAGGCTGCCACTGGAGTCCTCTTTCACTCCTCCATGATGACATCACAGAGCTGGTGGATGTTAGAGACCTTGCGCTCCTCCACCTTCCGTTTGAGGATGCCCCACAGATGCTCAGTAAGGATTAGGTCTGGAGACATGCTTGGCCAGTCCATCACCTTTACCCTTTAGCTTCTTTAGCAAGGTAGGGGTCATCTTGGAGGTGTGTTTGGGGTCCTTAAAATGTTGGAATACTGCCCTGCGGCCCAGTCTCCGAAGGGAGGGGATCATGCTCTGCTTCAGTATGTCACAGTACATGTTGCCATTCATGGTTCCCTCAGTGAACTTTAGCTCCCCAGTGCCGGCAGCACTCATGCAGCTCCAGACCATGACACTCCCACCACTAAGCTTGACTGTAGGCAAGACACACTTGTCTTTGTACTCCTCATTTGGATGCTGCCACACGCTTGACACCATCTGAACCAAAGTTTATCTTGGTCTCATCAGACCACAGGTCATGATTCCAGTAATCCATGTCCTTAGTCTGCTTGTCTTCAGCAAACTGTTTGCTGGCTTTCTTGTGCATCATCTTTAGAAGAGGCTTCCTTCTGGGACGACAGCCATGCAGACCAATTTGATGCAGTGTGCGGCGCATGGTCTGAGCACTGACAGGCTGACCCCCCACCCCTTCAACCTCTGCAGCAATGCTGGCAGCACTCATATGTCTATCTCCCAAAGACAACCTCTGGATATGATGCTGAGCACATGCACTCAACTTCTTTGGACGACCATGGTGAGACCTGTTCTGAGTGGAACCTGTCCTGTTAAACCACTGTATGGTCTTGGCCACTGTGCTGCAGCTCGGTTTCAGGGTCTTAGCAATCTTCTTATAGCCTAGGCCGTCATTTATGTAGAGCAACAATTCTTTTTTTCAGATCCTCAGAGAGTTCTTTGCCATGAGGTGCCATGTTGAACCTCCAGTGACCAGTATGAGAGAGTGAGAGCGATAACACCAAATTTAACACACCTGCTCCCCATTCACACCTGATACCTTGTAACACTAACGAGCCACATGACGCCAGGGAGGGAAAAATGGCTAATTGGGCCCAATTTGGACATTTTCACTTAGGGGTGTACTCACTTTTGTTGCCAGCAGTTTACACATTAATGGCTGTGTGTTGAGTTATTTTGAGGGGACAACATATTTACACTGTTATACAAGCTGTACACTCACTACTTTACATTGTAGCAAAGTGTCATTTCTTCAGTGTTGTCACATAAAAAGATATAATAAAATATTTACAAAAATGTGAGGGGTGTACTCACTTTTGTGAGATACTGTATATATAGATATACACATTTTTTATATTATACACCGTATATATATATATATATAATATATACACACGATTTAGGAGGGGGGGCACTACATGTACTATTAGGAGTTACCTCTATGCACACAGTCAGGTGAGTCCCCAGTGAAAACACCAACGTATATAAAATATAATATAAGATGGTTACAGCACATAACTTATTGCCCAATCAAAAATAATAGCAACTGTTAATATTTATTATTGCTGCATTATTTTTTCATGGAGCAATAAGTTATGCTCACTGTACCTTGCTGTATATATATATATATATATATACATACACTGTATTGTACTGTATATACAGTATATTGTATTACTATTAATATGCATTATATATATATATATATATATATATATACACTGTATTGTACTGTATATACAGTATATTGTATTACTATTAATATGCATTATATATATATATATATATATACACTGTATTGTACTGTATATACAGTATATTGTATTACTATTAATATGCATTATATATATATACTGTATTGTACTGTATATACAGTATATTGTATTACTATTAATATGCATTTTATATATATACACTGTATTGTGCTGTATATACAGTATATTGTATTACTATTAATATGCATTTTATATATATACACTGTATTGTACTGTATATACAGTATATTGTATTACTATAAATATGCATTTTATATATATACACTGTATTGTACTGTATATACAGTATATTGTATTACTATTAATATGCATTATATATATATACTGTATTGTACTGTATATACAGTATATTGTATTACTATTAATATGCATTTTATATATATACACTGTATTGTACTGTATATACAGTATATTGTATTACTATTAATATGCATTATATAAATATATACACTGTATTGTATATACAGTATATTGTATTACTATTAATATGCATTATATATATGCTATAAATGTAATAGTAAATTCTGTTACTTTGTTGTTTCCTGCCAATAAGAATAAATAATGTAGCGTCCAGTGCTCCCCCCAGGCTGCAGTAGCCGCTGTGTTCCTGTAGAGGGCGGCTGACAGTCCCAGGGTGAGCAGAGTGCGGCGCTCCGGCTCCTCGCCCACCAGTAGAGCTCCCATCCTCCGCTCGGAGCGGGCAGTGTTGGGGGAGCGGACGGAAGGACGGGTCGTTGTGTGATCGGGAAGGAGTAGCGGACAGGCCGGGCTCAGGGGTGCATCCGCCCGTAGTAGCGGAGATTGTGTCGGTGGAGGGGAGCCCCAGCTGCAGAGCGGAGTGCGGGGTGACAGCTGACAGCTGGACGGGGGAGGAGATCTGCTCCGGACCGAGGACTCCGCCGTGCACGGTAAGTTGGCAGCAGAGCGTGCACTCTATGGGTGGGGGAGGAGGGCTGTGCGCGGACGGGGAAAGTTTGGTGTGTCGGTGATCGCTCCTCTCTCTCTCTCTCTGTAACTTTGTATCCGATGTGATCGCTGTGTGCCCCCTGGGGTGGCAGCTCCAGGGACTTACCATTACAGTGCCAGCAATTACACCCACACCAGTCCTTGCCCAAAGAGCTTACAATCTTAGCTCTACCTATATATACATATGTGAGCCATGTAACCTATCAGGATGTATATGGAGTGTGGGAGGAAACCCAGGCAGGGAGGACATGCAAACTCCATGGGGGTAGTGCCATGGTTGGGATTGCAACTGAAGACCCCAGTGCTGCAACCACTTACAGAACTGTCTGCACCGGGGTCTTTACATGACATGAGTTATTGATTACAGGGATTTATATAGCACCAACCATACAGTGCATACTATTTATTCACATTAGTTCTTGCTCAAGGAGCTTACAATCTAATTTCCCTGCATACATATACATACTAGGGCCAATTTGGACAGGAGCCAACCAGCGTGTCTTTGGAAAATATATAAGGAAACTCACACAAGCGCAGGGACAACATGCAAACTCCATGCAGATCGTGCCCTGACCAGTATTTGAACCCTCGTGCCACAGGGCAGAAGTGCTGACCACTAAGCCACCGGGCATAGGTGTCTGCACCAGGGACTTTACATGACAGTAGGGACTTATTCAGGCCAGTCCCGTTAACCAATGCAGCCCCAGTGCATAGACAATGTAATTTTATATATTTATTACAGGTATTTATATAGCGGCATCAATTTACAGATTGCTTTACATATACATTGTACATTCACATCAGTCCCTGCCGTCAAGGAGCTTACAATCTAAGGTCCCTAACTCACATTCATACATATACTAGGGCCAATTTAGAAAGGATCTAATTTGCCTACAGCATGTCTTTGGAGTGTGGGAGGAAACCGGAGTACTTGGAGGAAACCCACACAGGCACAGGGAGAACGTGCAAACTCCAGGCAGGTAGGTTGCCCTATGTACTATTTTTTTCCGTTCATGGTGCGCTTGTCTGCACTGAATAAATTAGGACAGGTTGCATTTTTTCGCAGTAGATTGCAGTGTGCTACAACACTTCGCAACACGCTAGAGTTGGAAGGATTGTTATTTTATGACTTTTCAATAAAGTTAAAAAAAAAAGAAAAATGCATACACACCGCACACCAGTGGGCACGCAGTATACAGAGCATAACGCACACCCGCTGGGGTGAATGGGTCCTTCAACTGAGAAAAAAAGCGGAGAACTGGAGTTTTTATTAATGGGAACCAATCAGATTTTATTATTTTGTTATACAGAATTTATGTAGCACCAGCAAAATAATTGTCACATTTTTTTTTTTTTGGTGCAGGGGAAGGGCAACATTAGACTTAGCCATAGGCGTGCGCACATAGGGTGGCAAGTGTGCCTGGGCACACCCTAATCACCCTGTACTATGCAGATTACCCTTGCTGCCTGGCTGCAGAGAAAGGGATGGGGGAGTCTCTGTCCTCTGTCTTTTTCTCTGTCTCAAAAGTGAGACATCAGGGGGTCTGTTTAGACCCCTGATATTTCATCAAAGGCCCCCAGCAGGGCTCCTAAATAAGATTGTAAAAAAAAATAATAAAATATAATATTGTAAAAAAATAATGTAAATAAATAAAATAAAAATAAACTACTGACACCGATCTCTGCCCTTCTGACATATATATATATACACACTCATGTTTGTTTGCGCTTTGTGGTGCACACCCTAATGCAATAGGCTGCGCACACCTATGGACTTAGCCCTGGTTCACACCAGTGCAGCTTTGAAACCGCACTTCTTCAGCGCAATTTCAAAGCCACAGATCAGTGCGATTTGGAATAGGGA
>BLSH010213158.1:547717-565439 GCA_018402905.1 Glandirana rugosa | reverse complement strand
TATCGGAGTCGAGAAGACCCTGAGAGGGAGGAGTAACCGACTATGTCATCATCCACGGGTAACCGAGGGTGACGACAGTTAGTGTCGGTCACTCGGTTGATCCTCTCCCCCCGACCTGACTCGTCGTCGAGATACACAGAATATCTGAGAAAGAGACCCCCGTGACGAGCTTTTCTTCCTCGGTCCTCATGTTCTACCCTCAAACTTTTCTTCTCCTAGTCTCGACGAGACACTTTTTGGTGTCGTGTCTCGTCCAAAATTATGGTGGGACTTCCTCTTCATGTCGGTTTCGAACAAGACAAGCAATACGTGCGGAGCTGAGCCGGGTGCTGGTCCAGGCTTGTGTGTGGACCCCAACCATATGGTCGCAATCTTTCCCGAGCCTGGACCGGCACTGTGCCTTCAGCAGACAGCGTGCTTCAGCCCGTTGCCAGCTGAAAACGTGTCACAGGCGTGCATAACGAACAGAACAAGCTTTGGCTGTACTTCTCCTTCAGGGTGGTATTAAAACCTGCTCTGTGCTGTGGTTTTTCACAGAGCAGCTCTGATCCTCTTCTTTTCAAACTCCCATCTTGTACTCCTGGCTCCTTCTTTTCGAGCAGTGCCCCCAGAGAAAGAGTCTATAAGACACATAGAGCTGCTGCTCAGTCCAGCCCCCCTCTCCTAGTTGGCTCACTGGCTGTGATTGACAGCAGTGGGAGCCAATGGGCACCTACTACTGTATCAGCCAATGAGGAGGGAGAGTCCCAGAAGAGCTGAGGCTATTGTGAACATCGCTAGATCGAAGGGAGCTCAGGTAATGATTGGGGTGCTAGAGGGGGAGGCCGCTGCACACAGATGGTTTTTATACCTTCATGAATAGGATGCATGAAGGTAAAAAACCTCTAGAACCACTTTAATTGAGACATTGAGGTTCCTCCAGAGGTTGTTGGGGGTTCCTTGAGTAATGAGCACTTTCTGCCTTAAAGATACAGTAGGTTCCCACTGACACCATTTATATTTTTAGCTATCTGTAAGGGGGTGATTCTTCCCAAAGACCACAAGTGTAAGGAGCATTCTTCCCACTGACCATCACCCTGATATATATGAGTTGTAGATATAGTCGTTTTTACTGGAATATTATTTCAAAGTTTCCTCTGTGTTGAAAAGGTTGAGAAAGCCTGCTGTAGATAGATGCAGGTGAATACCTGAACTCTCTTGTGGTCAATCATTTACTGTTGGGGTCAGACAGATAACACCACTGCCACTTTCTGCCCAAATGGCATCAAAAGGAGTATTGTACTTGTCTCCGTTCTATTCAAGCTGGAAGTGAAGGATGTGCTTTTTGCCTGACGCCATTTATATTACAAAAATCAAGAGCATGCTTAGGACTTTAGGAGGAAGATGGTCAGAAGGGCAACCATCTGCCCAAACCACATCTATAAGCTTCCCAGAGGACCCTCGTGAGTGGCACAGTTTGCACAAATGGTGCATCCAACCCTGAGCAGAAGAACATTCCTGACCAGCATATTATAGCGGGAAAACAAAAGTGATTGGTTGGGTAAATCCAATCCCAGCAGGCAATTCTTCCCCTTAAGCCTCGTACACACGCTTAGATTTTTGGACGACAGAACGTCAGTTTTTTTGTTGGATGCCAGTCTCATGTTGAACGTAAAGAGCGTTCTAATAATACGAAAATTCTTGTACGACCGAATTCAACATCAGAAGTAATGTGTTGAATAGCTTTGTATGTATTTTTTTGTTTCTGAGCATGCGTAGTAAAAAAAAAGTACTAATGAAACGAAAACCGAATGTTGTGTTATTTATTATCCGACAAAAATGTTATAGTCTACATATCCAGCTTTTGTCCTCCAAAAAAAAAAAAAAAAAAAAATCTGCTGTGGAAAGCACCATCCTAACGGTCAGAAAATCAGAAGATCGGTCGTCATACGAAAATTCCCGTCCGAAATTTGCATTGTGTGTACGGGGCTTTAGTCAGTTGGCCAATAGATATCTGGTATTTGCTGGGAAGTGCTGATGCTTATATATTTATTTCCTGATCCAGTCATAACCTGCTTGGTCATTTAGCAAAGATTTTATGAGCGGGAACCTTTGGGGCCCATTCACATTGTTGCGATGTGGTACAACATGTGTTACTGCAAAGCACTTACCATGGTGTGTTGCACTGGAATTCCTTTAGAATGGCACCCCAATGCACCAACACAGTGTGCCTTAATTGCAGCATTGTAGTGCACTATGTTGGGAAGCAGTAATGCATTTTTGATTTTTCGCTGCTTTGCCAAATGAATTAACATGCGCCATAACACACACTACACATGGAGCTCCGGGCTTCTTCTCAATGATGACCTGTGCAGAATAATGCCCTGCATTTGTACATGAGAACTGTGACTAGGAATTGCAAAACGCAGCTGAAAGAATAAGTAGGCAGCTAGTTACTTAGCAGTCTCTGCCTTTGGGAATGTAGACGGCCATTGTTTTTACCCTGTTTGATGTGCGTTTTAAAATGCAAATCAAGCACTGGTCAACAGATAACGGTCCTGATTGTGCTTTTGACCTATTTTGCATTGTGGTTTTTTTTTTTTTTGGACACTTTGGAGATGTTTTTACATTTTAGGCTAAGCAGTTCAGACTCATCCTTTTGCATCTAAACGCCTTAATGCATTCTATTGAATAGGGCAGTGTATGAGAAGACCTGTCTACATGAGGCCTTTATTAGCTGGTGTCATTGAAATAGAAAATATATGAAACGTGCAGTAAGCACATTACAGCTGAAGACATTTTTGAAGAGTTCACTTAATCGCTTACAGACTGCCAGTTGGATGGTTAAGCCCGAATTTTTCATGGACCATCTTGAAAAATTCATGCCAAAACCGGAATATTGAGAGGGAAAAAAAAAGCATAAATGTAACATGCTGTCATGTAAGTATGGTGTAAGGGGGGGGTTCTCCAAGCTTTTACCTAACACCATAGGCCAATGAAGCCTACCAAATGATTGATGATTGTTGTGAGATCCAATACAGATCAGGTCCAGAAGTCATTGATCTTTACAGGAGAAAACCAGTTTCTGTGAATGTTCCAGAATGATTGCTATTGTTTCATTGAGATAAGGTTGGCACTTCTCACTGCATAACCATTCACTTTTTATCCAAAACACCTGTTCATATTTATGAATAAATAATTTGTGAGAAAGTTCTTTTGGATCTTCTGAAAGTAATTTCCAATATACTTATGGATAAATCGTTTGTGAGAAAGCTCTTTCAACCATTGGGTCTTCTGAAAGCCATTTTTAGTATGTTTGTGTGTAGATCATTTGTGAGAAAGGTCTTTTGACTATTGGATCTTCTGAAGGCCATTTTGAGTATATTTATGGGCAGATAATTTGTGAGAAAGGTCTTTTGACCATTGGATCACCTGAAGGCTATTTCCAGTGTATTTCTGAATGGATCATTTGTGAGAAAGCTATTTCAGCCTTTGGATCTTATGAAGGATATTTCTAGTATATTTACGAATAGGTCATTTGTGAGAAGGCTCTTTCGGCCAGTGGATGTTCTGAAGGCCATTTCCAGTATGTTTATGGACAGATTATATGTAAAAAAGCTCTTTCAGCCATTGGATCTTTTGAAGGCCTTTTCCAATATATTTGTGGATAGATCCTTTGTGAGAAAACTCTTTCAGCCATTGGATCTTCTGAAGGACATTTCAAGTATATTTGTGGACAGATTATTTGTAAGAAAGCTCTTTTGGCCAATGGATCTTCTGAAGGCCATTTCCATTGGTTTCGGTGAGCAAAGCCAAGAGCTGGACTCTCTAATGCCTTCTGCAGGTCCTAGGGAAATGCTTCCAGTTTTAAGTACCATCACAAATGGCCCATTATTGAAAGCAGAAAGACCTATTGACCAGAGGACTCAAAAAAAAATGTTCTTTACACCTTATTTACAATGTGAGTTATCTGATGTTGTAGCCACATATCTTGCCTATGTGTGAAGTTTTTGGATGTCTGTATATTCCATTTAAGTTGACTTAGCCAAACCATGTCAGCACCCATTAAAGGAATAGAGTAGATGTGCAAACTTTGTCTTGGCATCATTGCAAAAATCTCTTCTAATGTGATAAAAAGCATTTCACATTACTATAGTTTCCGGGCTGAAACTACTGTGTAGGAGACATTCTCCTCCCTGGGACTAAAGCACATCATGGCTCAACATTTATATACTGTATTCTTGCATAACAAACGTATTTATCTATTCTAATGTCTAATTGAAATATACTGGTCACATAACTCCAAGAAGTATTCAGGTGTTTGTGAGGCCATAGAAGGCTGAATTGGGTTATCATCATTTTGTAGATGTTTTTTTTTTTTTCTGCATAACTTGTTTTCAACTACTGTATGTGTATGCACTGTGTTGGTACATTGATTGCCAAGGTATTATCTGGGTTTCAGCTTACAGTACTGAGTCAATGATGGCGAAGGATCTGGATGTTCTAATAGATTGTAGACGTAATGAAAGCATGCAATTCAGATCTGCAGCTTCCTGAGCAAGGTACTGTCTTATATTTAAAGAGGAAAACATAATCTTGCCCCTGTAGAAAGCATCAGTAAGACCTAAAATGCAGTTCAGTTTTGTGCACCAAATGACAAAAGGTAATGAAACCAGAGACTGTGCTGAGAAGGGCCACTAAATGAAAGGGCTTGTTCACATTTGCGGGCATGCGTTGTGCACCCTGGGGTTCATTGTGCACCTGTGCATTGCAAGGTTTACTGTGTTCACACTTTTTTAACTCCGTGCACAACAGCGCATTGCGTTGCATTGCACTCCATTATAATGTACAAACCATATATGTACTTGCGTGCTGCTATGCTCAAAAAAAAATTATAAAGATAATAATTATATAGGTATTTGTGTCCTAAAGTGATTGTAAAGGCAGAAGGCTTTTTTTAAATCCTAATGCATTCTGTAAATGAATATAAAAAAAGCTGTGTGCAGCAGTCCCCCTCAGCCCCCCTAATACATACCTGAGCCCCATCTCGATCCAGCGCGAGAGACTCGGCTGTCCGGGACACTCCCTCCCGATTGGCTGAGACACACAGTGGGCGCCATTGGCTTCCCCGGCTGTCAATGAAAGTCAGTGAGCCAATCAGAGGAGAGAGGGGTGGGGGCGCGCCATGCCTCCATGTCTGAATGGACACACAGAGCAGTGGCTCGCCTCGGGTGCCCCCATAGCAAGCTGCTTGCTGCGGGGGCACTCAGCAGGAGGGAGGGGCCAGGAGGACCCGGAAAGAGGAGGAGGAACCACTACACAGTGCAGGTATGACATATTTGTTATTTTAAAAAAAAACAAAAAAACAAGACTTTAGTATCACTTTAATACTATTTGGATCGCTCCCCCTGAGGAAGCCACATGACCTGTGGCATAACGTGTAGCGGAGGGACCGTCCGTCGTCACGGCGTGTTGAAAACATGAGGAATCACGGTAAACAAACCCGGGAATACAGTACTGTTTTAGTATGTGGATATATGCTTTTAACCGTTACAGTTTGGTGCACTCATAGCACCATGCAAATGTGAGTGTATCAATATTAGCTTTTAATAAAAGGATTGAATGTTTTAAAAAGATTGAGCACAATGTATAGTTTCTTTTTCATGGTGGCTTGATTGAGAGGTGAAGCGGAGGAGAGGAGATAAAAGCCTGGAGGTGCCTCTACCATTGGAACAGCAATATCCCAGGGGTGGGGAAAAAGGCGCATAGTGATTGGTCATACCCCCCAGGTGAGGGCACATCTGGTGGAGGAAAGTCACAATTGCATGGTGTTTGTGTTGCACAAAGTGGTGGTTATCTGTGGAAGATCATGACTACAAATCTATACTTTGCTGATGGATATACAACAAAGACTTTAGAACTTTTTTTTTTTTTTCTTTTTTTGGATAAACTCCATATAGATTTACGAGCAGTTGATGAATTTGCAATATAACAAAAGGACTTGAATTTTCTTTTGTACACAAGTTTCACATTTTTTTTTTATGTATTATATTCTAATGTCACAGTATTTCACCATGTTTTTTGTTTTGGTTAATGTTTATGATTTAAAGAGACAGTGTCGCTAGTGATTTGTATATAGGAGCGTGGCACCATTTTATCTTTACTGCATTATAATGTGTTGTGTATAAAAATGCAGGCAAGCGTATATGTCTGCTGACCATCTCTTTCCACAACTTCATTGATTCCTATCATGCTTTGCAGCTTCTTTTTATTTCTAAGGACTACATATCCCATGGTACCTTGCTGCCTGCAAGCAGTGATTCCTGTACTGACTCCGCCTCCTGAAACTCCTCCTCTCAACACCTCTGTAGTTCAGAAGGCAGGCTCTGTGAAATGTGTGGCACAGCAGTGCCTACTCACAGGGCATAGTAGGTAAATGTGTGGGGATCTTCACAAATTATCTTTACAAACATCAAGATTGTTCAGATTAATAGGAGTAGGCTAGAAATAATTGTGATTCATTGTGGAAATGAATATAGCATGCTACATTTTGCCCATAGACCTGCTTTAGATTTCAATTTTGATTGTGCATGTATCTTTGATATTCAAGCTGCTAATGGAACTTTTTGGGAGTTGTATTTCCACCGTCGTTTGACAGCCTCAATCAGATACATGCAGGCGCTTGTGTTTCCATTCGAGGGATTTTTATGTTATGCTTTTAGTCAAGAATCAGATTTAATATAGATGAATCATTTGCACTTTATGAAAACGGGATGGTCTTGAAACATGCAAACCTTGAAAAGATAAATTGTTTTCCATTATTTTGACTTCTCTATCAGTGATGTTACATGTTCTTTCATGAAACTAGGAAAGGAATGTTGAAGGCAAGTTCACCTTTTCACAAAAAATGAAGGTCCCTTGCACACTTGTGCGACTTTTCCTGCGACTTTGGAGTCGCATGGCAAGTCGTATTCCCATGATTCCCAAGGATAACCATCCATATCTGTGCAACTTCAAGTCGCACCAACTTCAAAGTAGTCCCTGTACTACTTTGGTCCGACTTTGATGCAGGTTGAGGTCTTTAGACCTCAAGTTTACACAGGCATTCCCTGAAAACGTGTCAAAATCGAGCGACTTTAAAGTCGCAGCAGTGTGAAAGGGGCCTAAAGGTGAACTAAGGCCAAATATCTTGGCCACCACTCTGAACTCAGCAGCACATAACCATGGCCTGTGCTGCCAGCGTAGCTGTCTGTACACTTCAATACACAGCCCCGGAATGGGTATCCATCATAATATTTGCATTGGTTAGCTCTCACTAGTCAGTGAAAGCGTGACCGCATGATTTGCTTTTTCTTTTAAGATTCCCTGCAGTAAAAGCAAGGAGGGATAAAAACCTCTGTAGCTCTACCCCCGCAGGAGCCGCTTAGTATGTTCAGTCCGTTACTCTGCCTCTCAATCCCAATAACAGCAAATTATCACAGACAAGGTATGCAATAGGTATACACTAAACAGCTACTTAACTTAGTTCTGCCCGGTGATGGGAGTCTTCTTCCTGGATCAAGGATCTCTCCAGACTGCTCCTTGCTTCTTAGAGGCCTGCAACACGTCCTCTTTGTCTCTAGCACCTTGATAAGTTCAATTCCTTTTCCCTTCCACTACTTCCAGCCAGCCTCAGTTCCTGTACTGAGCTTCATGAACCAGTCCAATGAGTTTATTAGCATATGGATAGAGGAAGCCTAGCTTCTACTATATTTATGCTATAAAAATCACTAACATAGCTAGAGCAACCCACTACACTGACCAATGAGAAGTGCTTCTTTCTTCTTCTGGGGCACCTTACTTAAAGAAGCCTCAGGTGCGCTTCTTGGCCAAAATGGTCATGTTACTGTGATGACCAATGAGCGCTTGCCATTGTGAGAATTATGATGGATACTCACTCGGCGGCTGTGCATTGTGGCAGTTCAGGATTACGGCTGCCATGTGCAGAGGGGTGACCAAGATATTTGGAGTTAGTTCAGTTTCATCACTCACTGGTGCACTTAACCGTCAAGGCTAGGTGCACACTTTTGTGTCTGTTTCCTTTTTTTTATGCCTGTTTCATGTGGTTTTTTTTTTTGGTTTTTTTTAAGGCCTCGTGCACACTGGACTGTTTTGGGCTACAGACATTTTTTTTTTCTGCAGCCAGTAAACTCCCCAGCATGTTATCCTATGTGTCCATGCACACATCGGCTGTTATCAGCATTTTTTGGCAAGGGCAAGGGCTGAAAGCTTAAAAAAGCGGCTATTCGGCGTTTATCAGCATTTTTGAGCCATAAGCTTTTGTGGGAATATAGTTTTGCGAAAAAAAGCTAAAAAACGCTGAAAAATGCTACTGCAAAAACGCTGCAAAACTCCTTCTACAACTTTCTACAGCTAACACTACTGGCGTTTTTATAACGTCCAGTGTGTATAAGGCCTAAATATGTTTATATCTGTAATCCTCTTGCCGTGCATTGTTACATGTAGGTAAATGCACAAAAAGTCACACGGGGGTGAACAGGGATTTGGAAAAAGTCGCGTGATAGGTTATTGTACCCTTAACATGTAAACACATGCTTGATTGTGTTACATTAACCACTTACCCACCGGAGCCCTTTTTTACATTTGCTGGTTACAAGTTAAAAACAGTTTTTTTTACTATAAAATTATTTAGAACCCTTAAACATATTTTAGATAGATATAGATAGATAGATCGATAGAGAGAGAGAGAGAGATACATTTTTTTTTTCCCCAAACACCATAGAGAATAAAATGGCGATCGTTGCAATACTTTTTGTCACATGGTATTTGCGCAGCGGTCTTTCAAGTGCAATCTTTTTTGGAAAAATTTCACTTTTTTGAGTTCAAAAATAAGACAACAGTAAAGTTAGCTCGATTTTTTTTTTGAATATTGTGAAAGAGGAGGTTACGCCAAGTAAATAGATACCATACATTTACGGATGAAAATTGCGCACACTCGCGGAATGGACACAAACTCCGGTACTTAAAAATCTCCATAGGCGATGATTTAAAAATATTTAACGGTTACTAGGTTAGAGGTGCAGAGGAGGTCTTTTGCTAGAATTATTGCTCACACTCTGGTGATCGCGGCGATACCTCACATGTGTGGTTTGAACACCGTTTTCATAACCGTTTTCATAACCGTTTTTCTTTGCTGCGCGAGCTCACGGGGATGGTGGCGCTTTAAAATGTTTTATTTTTTTTATTTATATTTTTTTTTTTAGCACTGTTCCTTTAAAAAAAAAAAAAAAATCTGATCACTTTTATTGCTATCACAAGTAATGTAAACATCCCTTGTGATAGTAATATATGGTGACAGGTACTCTTTATGGAGGGGTGGGGGGTTTAAAAGACCCCCCCATCCCTCCTTTACACTTCACAGTATTCAGATTGCCAAAAACAGTGATTCTGAATACTGTCATTTTTTTAAAACTGGCGCTGTTAGCTGCCGAGTAAACCAGAAGTGACATTGTGACGTATCTTCCGGAATTTGATGAAGTAGACCCAATCGAAGCCAATTCCAGCTTTTTTCAGGTCTCCTTCTACGCGGCGGACGTGCCGGATGAGAGCTCCGGTCTCCCAGTGGGATGGGAGGCCGGAGAAGAGCGGCGGAAGGCGGGATGCCCCCTCCCACCCCCTGGGATAATGACCGAGCGGCTCCCGAGCTGGATCGGCCGTTATCACCAGATAGCCGACCGCACGCTCTAAAAAACAGTACCGGAGTATAGCCTGCAGCTGCAAGCTATATCCTGATACCTCCACTTAAATCAGCCGGCGCTTATAAACAGCGATTTGCGGGAAGTGGATAATCATTAAAATGTTTGTTACCCCATTTCATATTCCTGATATGTGCCTGCTGTACCATGTACTTGTATATAAAAGTCTCCTATTCTCCCTGTATTGCTTCCTTTGCGTGAAATCCCTGGTGTTCCTGCCAGTCCCTCTGCTTTCCTATTAAAACTGACCACACTAAGCACACTAAGTACAGTGTGATCAGTTCTCTAGCTATGCTGGAAACTCAGCCCGCTCTCCAATGATCAGACCTGTCCTGACACCCCCCCCCCCCCCCATGCACGGCCATTCACTGGGAAGCTCAGAGTTCTGCTGCTTCTCCTCCCCCCAGCTCTTATGCAGCTGAGAACAGGGAGTGTGGTCATTTATAAAAAGGGAGAAAAGGTAATTATAATGTTTTTTGTATCTATACACAATTGTTTTGCCTTTCATTACTTTTTCAAACTGAATGGGTTTTCCAAGGTGATCGTTTACAATGACTTTAAGCTTTACATTTTGCATAAAAATGGCAATTTTATTTTTCTATAGCCAGCCTTGTAACAGAAGAAAAATATGAGAAATAAATGATTAGAGGCTGAAATAGAATGTATCGTGCTCATGGGATCAGCAGTGTAAAGGGTGAATTCTCCGTCAGAGGAAGGTCGTGCTGTGCTTCATGTGGATTACATAACCTGTAACCTGATATTCATCACACTGATTCACTGTACAAGTGCATTGCAAAAATGATCATTCTAGAAAAAAATGATAAATAAAACTAATCTTATAATATATTTGTGTTATGTAAAATCTAAACATTTCAGCAGATGTGCGAATTTTGCAAATTGTAAAAAGACACATTGCTGATTTGCAGACATATTTATATTAAATATAAAGCACATTTTTAACATTTCAACATATTGAAAGAAATTACTTTCCATAAATCATTTTATAAAAAGTCATTGTAGATATAATCTTAAAGTAGAACTACGGGCTAAACTTTTTTTTTTTCATTTTGGATAGCGTAATTATAACCGATGTCAGATTTTTTTTTTCCTGCCATCTGTGTCCCATTGCGGAGATTTCCCTTCACTTCCTGTCCCATAGCCAAACAGGAAGTGAGAGGAAATCCCTGTAAATTAAGGGAATTTTTTGGGGACCCCCAGATCACCAGAACCAATGTCCCCATTGGAAGATTTCCCCTCTATTACTTTTCTTGGGACGGCCCAAAAATTAGGGTTTTTTTTTATACTTTCAGTGATAATGGTGAACAGGACAAATAGAGAGGGGGGGATCTCATTAACAGGGTGCACAGACAGCAATAAAAATGACAGGGGCTCTAATCCCTCACTCTATCCAAAACTAAAAAATGTTGCCTTTATTTATACAGGAGCCTCCTTAGCGGTTATGCCTAGTGTGGCTCGGGGTTAATTTTTATTACGCAAAGTGGTAACCCCCGAGCCACACTCGGGATTGCATCACTTGATCCAGGCAAAGTTACTTACCTTGTCCCCTGGATCCAGCGATGTCCTCCCACTGTGTCGTCCTGCGGAATCTTCGCCTGATGCCTCTGGGTTCCGGGCTCCGTTCCCTGCAAGCGTCACGTCACACGGGGGTGGAGCCTGGCGGCAAATTCAAAAAGTGAAACACACATAACACATACGGTCCTCTGTAATCTGTAAGATTACATTGCTGTATGAAATCATTGCATGTGCCAGCATCTCTGCCATTTTACAATATACAGAAAAAAAAGAACCTTGAGACCTTTTTAGGTAACAACAGGTAAATGATCAATGTTCATGTAATTTTCCTGTGTTTTTTCCCAGCTAATCAAATATCCCTATATGAAAAACCAGTAGATATTACATATAACCTTAATGCTTCCCTTACATAAATTCCACCACTGACACATACAGTATCTAACAAAAGTGAGTACACCCCTCACATTTTTATAAAGATTTTATTATATCTTTTCATGTGACAACACTAAAGAAATGACACTTTGCTACAATGTAAAGTAGTGAGTGTACAGCTTGTATAACAGTGTAAATTTGCTGTCCCCTCAAAATAACGCAGCACACAGCCATTAATGTCTAAACCACTGGCAATAAAAGTGAGTACACCCCTAAGTGAAAATGTTCAAATTGTGCCCAATTAGCCATTTTCCCTCCCCTAGTGTTACAAGGTCTCAGTTGTGAATGGGAGCAGGGGTGTTAAATTTGGTGTTATCGCTCTCATTCTCTCATACTGGTCACTGGAAGTTCAACATGGCACCTCATGGCAAAGAACTCTCTGAGGATCTGAAAAAAAAGAATTGTTGCTCTACATAAAGATGGCCTAGGCTACAAGAAGATTGCGAAGAGCCTGAAACTGCGCTGCAGCACGGTGGCCAAGACCATACAGCGCTTTAACAGGACAGGTTCCACTCAGAATAGGTCTTGCCATAGTCAACCAAAGTAGTTGAGTGTATAAGCTCAGCGTCATATTCAGAGGTTGTCTTTGGGAAATAGACGTATGAGTGCTGCCAGCATTGCTGCAGAGGTTGAAGGGGTGGGTCAGTCTGTCAGTGCTCAGACCATACACTGCACACAGCATCAAATTGGTCTGCATGGCTGTCATCCCAGAAGGAAGCCTTTTCTAAAGATGATGCACAAGAAGGCCTGCAAACAGTTTGCTGAAGACAAGCAGACTAAGGTCATGGATTACTGGAACCATGTCCTGTGGTCTGATGAGACCAAGATAAACTTATTTGGTTCAGATGGTATCAAGCGTGTGTGGTGGCAACCAGGTGAGGGTTACAAAGACAAGTGTGTCTTGCCTACAGTCAAGCATGGTGGTGGGAGTGTCATGGCCGGGGGCTGCATAAGTGCTGCCGGCACTGGGGAGCTACAGTTCTTTGAGGGAACCATGAATGCCCACATGTACTGTGACATACTGAAGCAGAGCATGATCCCCCTCCTTTCAGAGACTGGGCCGCAGGGCAGTATTCCAGCATGATAACGACGCCAAACACACCACCAAGATGACCACTGCCTTGCTAAAGAAGCTGTGGGCAAAAGTGATGGACTGGCCAAGCATGTGTCCAGACCTAAACCCTATTGAGCATCTGTGGGGAATCCTTAAACTGAAGGTCTCTAACATCCACCAGCTCCGTGATGTTGTCATGGAGGAGTGGAAGAGGACTCCAGTGGCAACTTGTGAAGCTCTGGTGAACTCCATGCCCAAGAGGGTTAAGGCAGTGCTGGAAAATAATGGTGGCCACACAAAATATTGACACTTTGGGCCCAATTTGGACATTTTCACATAGGGGTGTACTCACTTTTGTTGCCATTGGTTTAGACATTAAAATGGCTGTTTGTTGAGTTATTTTGAGGGGACAGCAAATTTACACTGTTATACAAGCTGTACACTCACTACTTTACATTGTAGCAAAGTGTCATTTCTTCAGTGTTGTCACATGAAAAGATAGAATAAAATATTTACAAAAATGTGAGGGGTGTACTCACTTTTGTGAGATAATGTGTGTTTAAATATAATATATTTTTAGCAGAGACCCTAGAGAATAAAATGGCGGTTGTTGCAATATTTTTTGTCACACTGTATCTGCACAGCGGTCTTTTAAACGCGATGTTTTGGGAGAATCATGATCTTTATTCGAAGTAAAAAAAATGTGATTCTCATTTTATCAAGAATCGTGCAGCTTTACTTTCAAATTCTCCGTTTCAAGGGTCCCGCAGCAGGGTCCAGTAACATCACCAGCACCAGCAGGGAAAGTATTCTTTACATTTTTCTTTCAAAGCTTTTTTCTATTTTTGCCTTTAATTGAGCAGGATGGGGGCTCCCAGTAAATTACAAAATTACATTTACTTCACAGGCCTGCTATAATTTGTGATAAAATGCCTTGAGTATTTCAGGGTAAGTAATCTTGTCCTAGTATTTTTTGTAGCAGAGGAAAGCTGTTTTTGTAATCCCCCGTGTAGCAATAAACAAGCAAAATTATGAAATGCAATATTCTAAAATGTAATAAACTTCTAAGTAAAGCAAATTTCAACACTTTATTAGCCTTATTAAATGCCGTTTTCACAAATGAATCTGTTCACGATGGCTAATCTATCCTTAGATACATTTTGAAGTAGCAGAAAACTGTAATTAAGGGCCCGTTCACACAATTTGTCTTGGGCTGTGCTGTGCAGCGTTACCCAGTGCAATCCCAATTCAAACAAATTGCACACGTAGGCCTCATACACACGGGCGTATTGAAAAAACAAGCTGTAACGTCGGGACCGACGCCAGGAAATCGGCATTAAAAAAGCGATTTCATCAGCATTTAGCATTGGCGTTAATGTGCATTATTGACCTTCAGAGCTAAGTCGCGTTTTGTTTGAAAAGACATCCCTCTGCTATTTTTGGACATTTTAAAACAGAAAACGCTGGTGCTAAAAACGTCGGTTAACGTTGCTACGGTGCTAATGCGTGTTATTGAGCGTTTTGCCGGCTCTGCGTCAAAAACGATCTAGCGCTGCAGCTTCAGAACACGCTGGTCGTGAGTTCTGCTTGCAGCTTACAAACGCCAACACCAATTACAGCTCAGAAACTTCAGTGTGTGTATGGGGCCAATGAATAACGTTTAAGCTGCAAAAAAAGCTGAAACCGTGGCTGTAAAAGCGCCCGTGTGTATGGGGCCTAAAAGAGGTTGTAAACCTGTTTTTCACCTTAATGCCCCCCTTTACTTTCCCCGAGCCCAAAACGATCCCGCGGTGGGGACGAGCCTCGCAGCTCACCCGAGCTGCTATGGTCCTCATTGGCTGGATTTGTAGCAGGGGAGCCATTGGCTCCCGCTGCTGTCAATCAAGTCCAGCTATGGCGGTGCCCGGTCCCGCTGTTTATATGAATACACACAACAGCAGGACTCAGGAGCGTGCCCGCATGGGTGACCCCAAGGAAGCACTTCCCTGTGGTGGTCACTCGACAAGAGGAGGAGCACTGCTGGAGGACCCCAGAAGAGGAGGATCGGGGCCACTCTGTGCAAAACCACTGTATATTTACTGAGTATTTAAAAAAAAAAAAAAGTGAGCCTTTAGTATCGATTTAAGCAGCATTTGTGTATGAACTGTACTATTATTCTCATTATACTACATAATTATACCATGTGCCATTGTGGATGGTCAAGCCAAAAATAAATGATCATAAGATGCATGAACCCTGGAGTAAGACATTGGTCCTCCCCATCTTACTCTGTGTTTATTTATCTTACTCTCTATTTATTGCTTCCTCCTCTCTTTCATCCGCTTTGTGGTTTTACACTTTAGTAAATAATACTCATTAAAGTGTTCTTGATTTTAGTCTTTATTTTTCATTAGGAATCTCTTACTGTTGTCACTTTTATGGGGTTATGTATAATACCACCCCCCCAATTATACCTCCTACAGGCAGAAAAATTGTAAAAATCATTTTTTTGTGGAATCTCTATGATATACACACTTGTGCTGAATTATCTTGGCAATCATCACATTCTCTTTCATGCTCCTTCACAGTTAAAGGATTGAATTTAATCCCTAATTACACCGGTAATTATAGTATATTTTCATTTGCTAGATTTCTATCTGTACTCTACGCTTGTGCTCCACTTATATTAGGAAGCTGAATTCCTCCGCTACGTTTTATGTGCATTTTATTTAATACAGAAAATCAGCTTGGTTCTGCTTTTATTTAATATACTGCAGTAAATTAGATTTGTGGGTTCCAGCCTGGTTTGGTGGGGGGCTGAGATAGAGTATATGTTCTGCAGCACAGTGTGCGCTTGTCCTCTGACTGTACACAATGAACACGGCTGGGCAGAGATAATAGGCCATGGCCTTTTCTTTCTTCTATTTTGAGAGTATATTAAAGCAGAACTAAACTCGCTCAATCAACATGAACTCATTTTAATCCTTATGCTGCTAGCATTGATAAATCGATGGGAAGGTATGTTATGCTTGATCGTTTTAAAACTTTATTAAATTTATTTTTTTTTACATTTCTTCATTTGGTTTCTGGAGTACATCTCATGAAGCGGTTGTCTACCCATCGATTTGATAGTGTCAAAAAAGAGTTAATATTCCCGGCATGGTAGAAATGCTAGCTGTCTCCTTGATTGTGCTCTCAACCAAACTAGCAAACCATCCAATGGGTGGTGTCATAATGGATCACATGTGCAGCATCATGGTAGTAGCAGATTAAACAGAGGCTAAGATGTCAGCTTCCTTATCTGAAAACGATAGGAGAGTATACAACCACTTTAAGTGCCGGTTCACACAGGGGCGACTTGTCAGACGACCTAGTCCTAGTACAATGGAACTGTTCTAATAGAAGAGACTCAAGTCATTCCGACTTAGAAAAAAGGTTCCTGTACTACTTTGGGGCGATTTCGGAGCGGCTTGCATTGGCTTCTATACAGAAGTCGTTTTGCAAGTCGCGCTGTACAGGGCAGCTTCAAAGTGGGACGAGAATCAGGTGACTTTGAAGCCACCCCTGTGTGAATCAGCACTAAAGGAGTTGTAAAGGTTGAAGGTTTTTTATCTTAATGCATTCTGTGTGCAGCAGCCTCCCCAGCATCCCCCTAATACTTATCGGAGCCCCATCTCCCTCCAGCGATGTCCACAAGTGTCTAAGCTGTCCGGGACTCTCTCCCTGATTGGCTGCTTTTACACTCAAAAGGAAGTAGAATTGGAGTGACGGCACTGGATACTGCAAAATAAAGGAAAGAACATTGCATAATTTTAATCCTGGGAGTTTTTCAATTACCTTTGAAGTATATGCTCTGCACTTTGGAAGATACAATTTTCTGAATATCTGTCAAGAGACCATTAAGACCTTTTAGTATATGACGAGATCGATTGGATTGGAGGAGTAACGCCTACTGGTTCTGACATCACGGAAAACATATATCCAGCATACCTGGTGGTTGATACAGATTGGTCCCTGTGGTGAATACCACATAAGCTCGATGGATCCTCTGGTCGTAGGATCGAGAAGATCCAACATCCCTGTAAGAGTCCATCTTGTTTTGTGATTGGATCAGTATATGCTCATTGCTGGATTTGGACCTACTTGATTTATGTTATTGAATTTGGAAGAATTTTGCATTTGTGCACATTTTTTCACGCTTTCTGGACTTTTGTCTTATATATTTTTATATCTGATTTTTTGGTTGTAATTTTTAATTTTACACAACACATCACAGGTTTATTAATTCATTTTATGTACGTTCACTAATTTAGTGCTACACCTTTTTGTTTGTTTTTGTATTTTCAGCATTATATGGTCTAATGCGGTGTATGTAGCTGGGTTTCCCTTTTTGTGCATTAATGCCTTTATTTATAGAGACAAAATAGAAAAAAATCTTTGTTTGTGGGACTTTAAAGGTAGCGACACCACTCATGAATATGTAAAAAATTAAGATTTTATTGTATACAGTTACATAGTCAGGTTGAAAAAAGACACAAGTCCATCTAGTTCAACCAAAAAAAATAAAAAATGATATATAACCAAATAATTCCATATACAATCCTTCACCCACAGTTGATCCAGAGGAAGGCAAAAAAACCCCAGCAAAGCGTGATCCAATTTGCTATAACGGGGGAAAAAATTCCTTCCTGATCCCCCGAGAGGCAATCGGATACACCCTGGATCAACTTTACCTAAAAATGTTAGTACCCAGTTATATTATTTACATTAAGGAAAGAATCCAGGCCTTTTAAAGCAATCAGTCATGCTGACCAAAACCACCTCTGGAGGGAGTCTATTCCACATTTTCACAGCTCTTACTGTGAAGAAACCTTTCCGTATTTGGAGATGAAATCTTTTTCCCTCTAGACGTAAACAGTGACCCCTTGTCCTTTGTGATGACCTTAAAGTAAATAACTCAACACCACATTCACTATATGGACCACTTATA
>BLSH010213158.1:536014-547707 GCA_018402905.1 Glandirana rugosa | reverse complement strand
CCAGAGGAAGTAAAAAAAACCCAGCAAAGCATGATCCAATTTGTTATAGCGGGGGGAAAAGATTCCTTCCTGATCCCCCGAGAGGCAATCGGATTCACCCTGGATCAACTTTACCTAAAAATGTTAGTACCCAGTTATATTATTTACATTAAGGAAAGAATCCAGGCCTTTTAAAGCAATCAGTCATGCTGACCAAAACCACCTCTGGAGGGAGTCTATTCCACATTTTCACAGCTCTTACTGTGAAGAAACCTTTCCGTATTTGGAGATGAAATCTTTTTCCCTCTAGACGTAAACAGTGACCCCTTGTCCTTTGTGATGACCTTAAAGTAAATAACTCAACACCACATTCACTATATGGACCACTTATACATGTTGATCATATCCCCTCTTAATCTCCTCTTCTCAAGAGAGAATAAATTCAGACCCTCTAATCTTTCCTCATAGCTGAGCTCCTCCATGCCTCTTATTAGTTTGGTTGCCCATCTCTGCACTTTCTCCAGTTCCCTGATATCCTTTTTGAGAACTGGTGCCCAAAACTGAACTGCATATTCCAGATGAGGTCTTACTAATGATTTGTACAGGGGCAACATAATGTCTCCATCTCTGGAGTCCATACCTCTCTTAATACAAGAAAGGATTTTGCTTGCTTTGGAAATCGCAGCTTGGCATTGCATGCCATTATTAAGCTTATGATCTACCAGAACCCCCAAATCCTTCTCCACTATGGATTCCCCCAGTTGTACTCTCCCTAGTATGTACGATGCATGCATATTCTTAGCCCCCAAGTGCATAACTTTACATTTATCAACATTAAACCTCATTTGCCACATAGTCGCCCAATTAGACAGTGCATTGAGGTCGGCTTGTAAGTTGGAGACATCCTGCAAAGACGTTATTCCACTGCATAGCTTGGTGTCATCTGCAAACACTGAAATGGTACTTTTAATCCCAGACCCGATATCATTTATAAATATATTGAAAAGTAAGGGTCCCAACACTGAACCTTGGGGTACCCCACTGATAACCTTAGACCATTCAAAGTAAGAATCATTAACCACTACTCTCTGAATTCGGTCTTTTAGCCAGTTTTCTATCCATTTACAAACAGATCTTTCCAAGCCTGTAGACTTTACCTTACACATTAGCCGTGTGTGGGGAACGGTGTCAAACGCTTTTGCAAAAAGGTCCAAGGTTTTACTTACCTCCTCCTAAAAAGAAATCAGGTTTGTTTGACAACTTCTGTCTTTCATAAATCCATGCTGTCTGTTGCTTAAACATTTTTTTCCAACAAGAACTCATCTATGTGGTATTTTATTAAACTCTCCAGTATCTTCCCAGCTATAGAAGTTAAACTAACAGGTCTATAGTTACTTGGTAAAGACTTTGATCCCTTTTTAAATATGGGCACCACATTGGCCCTACGCCAATCCAGTGGTACTATTCCAGTCATTAAGGAGTCCCTAAAAATGAGATACAATGGCTTTGAAATGACAGAGCTCAATTCCTTTAGGATCCGTGGGTGGATGCCATCTGGTCCAGGTGCTTTATCTACCTTTATTCTGTCTAAATATTTCTGGACCATTTCACTTTTGAGCCATTGTGGATCATTTGGGGCTGTGTCACTACCACCCTCATCGTAGACATGAGCTCCCCCATGCTCCTTTGTATACACAGAGCTGACAAAAGTATTTAATAAGTTTGCCTTCTCTTTGTCCCCAGTCACGCACTCTAGATTATTTTGTAAAGGGCCTACATGCTCAGACCTGACCTTTTTACTATTAATATATTTGAAGAATTTTTTGGGGTTTGTCTTACTATCTTTTGCAATCTGTCGTTCGTTGTGAATTTTTGCATCCTTGATTTCCTTTTTACATATTCTGTTATATTCTTTGTAACATTTAAAAGATGATAGTGTTCCCTCATTTTTATATTTTTTAAATGCTCTTTTCTTATCATTTATAACTTTTTAAACTTTGGCCGTGAGCCACATAGGTTTTCTTTTTAGCCTTTTAAACATATTGCCCATGGGAATATAGTTTGCAGTGAGTTCGCATACAGTTTTTAAAAAAAATTCCCATTTCTGTTCTGTGTTCATCGATGCCAATATTCCCTCCCAGTCTAAGTCCTGGAGAGCAGCCCTCATCTTTGTAAAATTTGCTCTCTTAAAATTAAGTGTTTTTATCTTTCCCATTTGTGTTTGTTGCTTGCAGCTTACATTAAATGAAATCATGTTATGGTCACTGTTAACCAGATGTTCATTTATATGAATATTGATAATAAGCTCTGCATGGTTTCAGATTACCAGGTCCAGCAAAAACAATTGACAGAGACACAGCAGTGGCACTATTGGCTCCCCAGCTGCCAATCAAAGTCAGTTAGCTAATCGGGAGAGAGGGGGTGGGGTCGGGCTCCGTGTCTGAATGGACACACGGAGCTGTGACTCGGCTCGGGTGACCCCATAGGAGGCTGCTTGCTGCGGGGGCACTGAACAGGAGGGAGGGGCCAGGAGCAGCAAAGAGGGACCCGAGAAGAGGAGGATCCAGGCTGCTCTGTGCAAAACCAACTGTACAGAGGAGGTGAGTATAACATGTTTGTTTTTTGTTTTTTTAAAAGCAAAACAAGACTTTACAATCACTTTAACCACTTCAGCTTCGGAAGGATTTACCCCCTTAATGACCAAGCCACTGGCACTGCTTCGTTTTAACTGACAATTGCACAGTCGTGCGACGTTGTACCCAAACGTAATTGATGTCCTTTTTTCCCCACAAATAGAGCTTTCTTTTGGTGGTATTTGAACACCTCTGTGGTTTTTATTTTTTGCACTATAAACAAAAGAAGAGCGAAAATTTTGAAAAAAAGAACAATATTTTTTACTTTTTGCTATGATAAATATCAAAATTTACAATTTAGGCCGATATATATTCTTCTACGTTTTGTTTGTAAAAAAAAATTGCAATAAGCGTATATTGATTGGTTTGTGCAAAAGTTATAACGTCTACAAAATAAGGAATAGATTTATGGCATTTTTATTATTAATTTTTTTTTTTACTAGTAATGGCGGTGATCAGCGATTTTTAGTGGGACTGCGATATTGCGGCAGACAGATTGGACACTTTTTACACTTTTTTGGGACCAATGACATTTATACAGCAATCAGAGCTAAAAATAGCCACTGATTACTGTATAAATGTCACTGGCAGGGAAGGGGTTAACACTAGGGGGCTATCAAGGGGTTAAATGTTCCCTAGCGAGGTGTTCCTAACTGTGGGGGTAATTGACTGACAGGGAGTGGAGAGAGAACGCTGTTGCTGACTACTAGGAACTCTCTCTCCACTTCCCTGTCAGAACGGGGATCTGTTTGTTTACATTGACAGATCCCCGTTCTGTCTCTCTATGGAGTGATCACAGGTGTCCGGTGGACATTGCGGCCGCTGGCCACACGCATTCGCTCCGGGGCCTGCTATACCTATTAAAGGGACCGCCATACCAGTACGGCAATTTGCGTAGCGGAGCCAACCTGCCATCGTACAACTACGGCGGCTGGTCGGCAAGTAGTTAATGAACTTTTTTTTTCTTTACATTTTTTTTTTGCTTGCATGAGGGCAGATGGATTCCAGGAAGTAAATACTACATGAAGCCCTTACTCAAGATAGCCATGGCTAGCAGTGCTATGGGGTGTTTTTTCAAAGTGATTTCTTAACAAAATAAAGCATGGAGACATGGATTGATGGAAGAGTTTGCTTTCAATATTAAAAAAAGAATTTTTGGTTTGTGGTGCTCAGATACAGATTGTAGTTCCATTTTAATTTCTGCTTTACATACTGTACATGTTGCAAATTGTTTTTTATTATCCTACAGCAAACACTTAACATAAATATAAACTCAAAAAGCTTTAATATGTTACTGCAATTTAAAGTGTTACTAAACCCACAACAGTAAAATCAGTGTATGCAGTAAAGCATGCTTGTTATACTCGATGTGTAACCGAAGGGGTAATCCTCTGCATTTTGTAAAAAAAAGGCTTTGGTCCTCCCCTTCTTCTACTGTCCCCAGTCCATCTCCTGATAACACAGAACCTTGTGGGCAAGCTGCACATGCTCAGTTTGGTGTGTATTGCTAGAGAGTTTTTTTTTTTTTCTTGGAAGGGTGCATATGATCAGCACAGGGCCAATCGGCACCTTCCAGACAGAAGGTCAGAGGGCCTGCAGCCTCCTAGGACAGTCAGCCAATGAAAACTCCTCCTACAAGCTTTAACCAGATACTGGTAGAAGTCACAAGACTGCTATATACTGCTGATGAGAAAAGGGATTTAACAATTTATATTTACTAAAATAATTGCATTCCCATGTTCTGTGTACCATGGGAGACCAGATATAGTGAATGCAGGGTTCTGGGTTTACTAACACTTTAAAGTCACACTAAACTCTGGTTCTAAAAACAGAAAAGTCTATTGAAGTATGTATTGCCCTTCTATAGGTCTCAGATGCTATGTTTTTTTTTTTATCAAAGAAGAGACATTGTATGTCTTTTTCTGAGATAAAAGCCTGCCTGCTTGCAGTCTATTATAAGAAGACTTCAGTTCTGCTTTAACTTTTAACCCTATCCTTAAAGTGGATGTAATTAATAATTCTGCCTGGTAGAGTATAGCATGTTATGTCATCTGTGCCCAGTCTTGCCACAAAGAGTTAATCCAACTGTGAGTAATGAGCTTATCTTTTTTCAGGAAGAGAAAGTCCGACTAACAGGGAAATACACAGTCGATCCGCCCCTTTCTCTGTGAGTGACAAGCAATTTGCTTATCTCCTTCACACAGCAGAGAAAGTTTTACACTCCCCCCTCCCTCCCTCCTCAATGTCTCAGTATAGAGGTGGGTGGGGAGGCTTGTGACATCACAACTCCACCCACCAAACTCCAGCAAACACAGACACCCACTGATCAGAGTTTTACAGAGCTGCTGGTGCTTACAGGAAGGACATTTGAAAGGTAGGGATGGATGCAGGAGGCTTGTATGTATATATACATGAATACTGTGTCATTAGTTTATACTGGGTGGGGGGTGGGTTTACATCCACTTTAATGGTTGCTCGTGCTTCCTATCTGGGCTACAGCTCTACAGAATTGACATCATCAGTCACATGACCAACACTGTGCCTATCAACAGAGGCTGCTGGAAATGAGGGGGAGATAATATAAGTGGGTTGGTTTGGGCTTTTCTGCTTTGGGTGTTCCTGCCCACATTTTAAACGCTAAGAGAAAGAGTGGGATGCATCGGCTTCAGGAGATGTCCATTCCTTAGTCTTTGAGACTGGAACTGTTGCTGATTTATAGCGGTATTAAACCTAAAGGCAGACATTATATTGTAGCTTACCAGTTCTTAGATGGGATGGCTGCTTTAGTTCTTTTAAGCTTTATTTCCTTTATTTTCCCCTGGTGACCTGGCCAGTATGTCTGTTGTTTTTCAACAGAACAAGCTTTCCTGCAAATGTAGCATTTAGAGGGATGAGACAAACCGTTCACCACTGACAGGGCTGCTTACAATGATCTGCTTTTGTTTGTTCATGTAAAACCTTTATCCAAAAGAAAAAAGTTACTGCAATATATTTTATTTTATTAAATTTATTACATTTCCTTATATAGCTCTGTCAATTTACGCAGCTCTTTACACATCGTGCATTCACATCAATCCCTGCCCTCAAGGAGCTTAGCATCTATAGTCTCTATCTTCACATTCATACATATACTAGGGCCAATTTAGAGAGGAGCCAATTAACCTACCAGCAAGTCTTTGGAGTGTGGGAGGAAACCGGAGTACCCGGAGGAAACCCACGCAGGCACAGGGAGAACATGCAAATTCTGTGCAGCTAGTGCTGAGGTTGGGATCCGAACAGACAACACTAGTACATTTTTGGTTTTGGTTTTAATACTGCTTTAAGTCCCATAGCATCTACCAAAAGCTAAAATAATACTTTTTCATTGGGGAATCTTTTCAGACTTGTTATCCCATCCACTATGAAGCTTTAGGTGTTCGTGTCCACAGATTTAGACTAGAGGTCGACCGATATATTGGACGATTTTTGGCATTTTTTAATTAATCGGCATCGGCCGATTGTGCTGCAAATTAGGCCGATTAATTTATGCACTAAAGGCCGGGTTAAACAGAGGGACGATCCAACTTGCGGGGCGACTCAGCGACTTCAGTGCGATTTGCAAACGACTTCTGTAATAGAAGTAAATGCAAGTCGCCTGAAGTCGCCCCAAAAGTAGAACAAAGACAAAAATCCGGACAGCCTACCAAGTCTGAGAACATTGCTGATAAAAGAATCAAAGAGATACAATGTTTATACTTATCAAAGGAATGAACTCTGGTGTGTAGATGAGCTCAGCTTAACCATTTAAAGACTAAATATTTTCTGACATTTGTTGCTTACAAGTAAAAATCCTGTATTTTCTGCTAGAAAATTACTTAGAACCCCCAAACGTTATATATATATATTTTTTTTAGCAGAGACCCTAGAGAATAAAATGGCGGTTGTTGGAATATTTTATGTCATGGTGTTTGCGCAGCGGTCTTTCCAACACATTTTTTTTTTTTTTTTTTTTTAAATACACTTTAATGAAAAAAAAGTTAGTCCATTTTTTTTTTTTTTTTTGTCCAAAAGTTTTTTTTTTGATTACCTGTTTTTGTGTATTTAATATACATAGTTTTATCTATCTAAATTATTCATAAAAGTGCACTGATTGGAGGCTTGTTGTGTTGTTTAATGAATGTTTAATTTAAGCAATATTCTGTATCACTTCTTATTACTTAATTGTTAGATTTTAGAGATGAAGAAAAGAAAAAAAAAGAAAACTGCCTAACATATTGGTCCAAAAAAATTGACATCATATATCGGCCATGGGCCGCCCCGATTTCTAAATATCGGCATTGGGCAGAGACCTCTAATTTAGACTCTAGGAGGGAAAGTCGGATGCCCCTGCACATACTTCAGCAGGTGTCCAGCCCTTAGTCCTTGAAACATTAGTAACTGCTGGGTATTTTAATCCCACAGCATCTGCTAGTAACTAACAATTGTGCATCCTTTCAGACTTGTTATCCCATCCACTATGAAGCTTTGGGTATTCATGTCCATAGATTTAGACTCTAGGAGGGAGAGTGAGAGCCCTCAAGAGTTGGATGTATTCTTCAGAATGAGAGAAGTCCTTTCAGTGGGACCATATTGGAAAATTGCCTTCAGCAGATACAGATTTCCATCCCTTGGTCCTTGAGTCATAAGAAACTGTTGGGTATTTAAACTCCACAGCATCTACCAATAACTAAAATAATAAATGTGCATGGGGGCATCCTTACCGATCCCATCCACTATGAAGCTTTGGGAGTCCCTGTTCACAGATTTACATACACCTCCACGTTTACACAGCCTCGTACACACGGTGCGATGGTCGTACGACCGGACGCCCAAAATTGTATGTTGGCTGTTGTGTCTCGCGTACTGACATGCACTAAGCGATCGTACGACCAAGCCAAACGTAGTGACATGTTACGAGCGTATAAAGAGGAAGTTCAGGTGAATGTGATTTGTGAATTAGGAACGTAGGTTTACACGAACGGACACTTCCGGGGGTTCCTGACTTCTGAGCATGCCACGTACAGCTTTGTTGGCCCAACTTTTCTGTACACAGGGTACAACAGTCGTACAACAAAAGTTTTCTAGTCTGCTCCTCCAACCTCTGTTGTACGACTGTCGCACGTCGGCTTTATACTCTAGGAGGGAGAGGGAGATCCTGGACATTGGCTTCAGCGGATACAGATTTCTATCCCCTGGACCCTTGAGTCATAAGAAACTGTTGGGCATTTAAACTCCACAGAATCTACAAATAACTAAAAAAAATTATTTTTGGGGGAATCCTTTCGAAAGTATTATCCCTATGACCATAGGAGGGGGAGGGAGATCCCCAACATTGGATTCAGCAGATACAGATATTTCCACCCCTGAGTCCATAAGTATCTGTTGGATAATTAAACTCCAAAGCATCTACCGATAAGCAAAATAATCATTTTAATAATAATTTCTCCAGGTGGCGTGGCAGCATTTGTATAATAAAATCAAAAGAAAAGAAAAGGGTTAATATCATGCCACTGACCATATAAGCTACCCCAGTTGCTCAGTGCATGGGGAGCTCTACTTTTGCTTCTCTCTACACCATGGGTAGGCAACCTGCAGCCCTCCAGCTGTTGCAAAACTACAAGACCCATCATGCCTCTGGGAGTAATTGTACCCGTCAGCCTTGCAATGCCTCATGGGAAAAGTAGTTCTACAACAGCTGGAGGGCCGCAGATTGCCTTCCCCTGCTCTACACTGTGTATCCTGGAGGGCTCTGGTTGCGTTTGTGGAAAAAGTAACGAATCCAACTAAGCCTTCAACAGAACTTTAAAGTAATTAAAAGAAAGCATCAGTTGTGAGCCACCCTATAATTTACTGTCATGCAGTTATGGTCATCATTTTACTGCCAAAAAATATATGTTTCGTGCGCAGTCTCCTAAAGTCTGGTCTCCGCTCCCCCTGTAATATCTCGTGTATAAATAGGACGGTGGAGTAAATTGTTTAGGTTGTCTTTTGCTTCTGACATTAAAACAAAGTGGTTATCATTTCATAAGTGCTTGCAGAACCATTGTTTGAATCTCGCAGATGCTTGATGAAGTCAGAGATGCAACCACTGTTGGTGGTCCAGAAGACTTGTCAACGCCATGTATCAGAGGCCATGCACATCTCTCGCTCACTCTGTCTAGCCCTCTTGGTTCTTTCTTTTGGCTGCATTAGTTTACTTTTTTCAACCTTTTTTTTCTGACCTGGGGTGACAACTCACTGGTCCTATCAGGACTATAGAAACAAGGCAGGTGTCCTTGTAACTCCCCCCAGTTCTCTCGTACATAATATAGATAGATTAGCAGGGACCTGTAGTCCTCAGAACAATTTATTCCAGGCTTCGCTGTCACACCTGTGGGCTTGGGACCCTCATGGCGGGTGTTGCCAGGTAGAGGCAATGGAGACCAGTGGAGGAGACTACTGTCACTTCTGTGGTTGGGTAGGAAGCTTAAAGGCTCGTACACACTAGAGGAAAATCAGGAGAACATTTTCATCCAGAGAATTTTCGTACAATTTTCGTATAGTGTGTATACAACTTTCGCCAGCCGATTCCGATTTTTCGTAGGAAAATTCTCGGAGGGACAAACTCCAAAATTTTTCTCGGATGTAAACAGAACAACCGATTTTTGTTTAATATGTACCGTTATCGTACGATTTTCGCACAAGAAAAATCTGAAAAGAAGACAGCACATGATCAGAAACAACAAAAAGAAAAAGCCTTAGTCGAGAATGTTCGTACAAATTTTCTTTCATCTGTTCCGATTTGCTGTAAAACAACGAGAAAAATCGGACGAACGGTCGCCCGATTTTCTTATAGAGAGTACCCCACTTAAGGCCCCTTTCACACTCTATGATTTTGCCGCAATTTTTTGCCACGATTTTTCCGCGATTTCAGTTCAGTACGACTTTGGTCCGACTTTTTTGCAACTTTGGCACAATGAAAACATATTACTAAGTTGTACAGAAATAGTACAGAAATCCCATCTATATTATTCAGGTGCAATTTGCAGGTGACTTTGAGGGTTTAACAGTGAAGTTTATGGACCTTAAGTTGCGTCAAAGTTGGGCCAAAGTAATACAGGGACTACTTTGAAGTCGGCACGACTTGAAGTCATACAGATCTGAATGGTACTCATTGCAAATAATGGGGAACGGCTTGTCATGAGACTTTGCAGTCCCAAGTTGCAGGATAAGTTGCATAAGTGTGAAAGGGGCCCAAGGAGCGCAATCTGTGCTCCATTTGATTCTGTGGAGTGCAGGGTAGGGGGTCCCCTGATGTCTCATTTAAAGAGAAATTGTCACAGTTAATATGCTTTCACATAGGAAGCTATTGATCCCCTACGTTATAGCAATAAAGTTAAGTTTAACACCCCCCCCCCAATAAATGTTGAGCCCCCTCTGTATATAAACGAATGCCTACATATGAAAATGTTGATTGCTTTACACATGTTGCATATCACTGTCCACGTTTGAGGGAAAGCAATGATTCTAGGGCCATTATTCATGAACAACTTGAAACTGATGACCTGTAGGTTCTTTAAAGCATCACCCATGGAAAATGTATGATATCAAAGTTTGTCGCCATTTTAGGGGCAGGTGCAATTTTAAGGTATCTGTTTTTAGGTGTTTTGGGTATCTATTTACTCAGCACAACCCCGTCTTTTGTATTTTACCAACAAACTGAGTAAAATGTGTGCACTAATATGATATTTTATGTAATTTTTCCTGAAAATTGGTGCTTGATAAACTGTTGCGCTAATATCGTGTGGGGTAAAACTACCACCATTTTTTTTTTCTAGGGTCTCTGCAGTCATAAAATATATGGTTGGGGGTTTTAATCAATCTCCAAACCTAAAATTATTTTTTTTTAACGAGCGCCAAAAAAAAAAAAAAAACAGCAAAAACAGCCCCAGGCGAAACATGAAATGACCAGATACCGCTTTGCACAATTTTGGTCCTGGAAATGAAGAAAGTTTTCAGAGCTTCTTGCTTGTGTCTGCTTTTGGCACTCCCTGCCCTTCACCCTCGATGCAGTTGGATCCAAGCGCAGCCCCCCTTATGTACAGAGGAGGCTTGCCCACCTGCTGAGATGAAATGTGGAACATCCAGCATAGGCATGGCTACAGATTATAAATTAAATTGAAAATGCACGTTGTCATTTTTTTGTTGGTAGTTTTCTGTAGTTTATGGTAGCACTGTAAGCCTTACTCCATGGTAACCTGTGCATTAATGACAACTGCAATATTATTTTTTTAGTGCTGTATAAGTGAAAAATAAGCGTCTCCAATAAATATTTTAATTTTGAAGATGTGACTCTATGAAAAACCAGCTGTCTTCCTAAATCGCTCATGTATTACAGATTCAAGGTCCGTGCACCTGAGTTTCCATGACGACATACGGCAGTTGTAAGGTGGTCTCCTTCTTGTTGTGGGTTTTTTATTAGATGTCACTGATGAATCATCAGGAGGCTTCAGGCTCAGCATCAGAATCTCAGACATAAGAACTCCGATAGGAAGACTAGAGTTAAAACGTATAAATGAGTTTAATAAGAATAAATAAAGGTGAAACTTTTTTTTTCATATAGGAAAGGGAAGGGTTAAAAACCCTGGCAATTTGATTTTGCGGACAGCAAACAAATACTCCTGGGCAATGGTGCCGCGTCGGGTAGTTAATCACTCAGGGCATGGTTGCTATGGCCTTGCTGCACTCCAGAATAGGGGATATCATAGTTACAGAACAAGAAAGAAAAGGAGGGCGCACCAGCCTTGTGCATTATCCCAAGCAAAATATATTAATAAAACCAGAATAAAACACAACTCACAAACATATGGAGAATAGGCGCTTAACGTAGCCACCTGATCGTGGCAATCAGTCCTGGGCCCAAAGTCTCCAGATTGCTATGGAAAAGACATCATGGCTGCTGCTGGCTGACGCGTTACATAGTTAGCCAGTTTGAAAAAAGACATAAGTCCATCTAGTTCAACCAATAAAAAAAAAAGAAATATATATATATATATATATCCATACAATCCCATATACACAATT
>BLSH010213158.1:504384-524440 GCA_018402905.1 Glandirana rugosa | reverse complement strand
CTACCCCGTGATTGGGAGGGTGACTGTGGATACTACCCCGTGATCACGAGGGTGACTATGGTTACTACCCCGTGATCACGATAGTGCCCCATCATTGGTGTCAGTGGCAGGAATAGTGCCCCATCATTGGTGTCAGTGGGAGGAATAGTGCCCCATCATTGGTGTCAGTGGAAGGAATAGTGCCCCATCATTTGTGTCAGTGGGAGCACTAGTGCCCCATCATTGGTGTCAGTGGGAGCACTAGTGCCCCATCATTGGTATCAGTGGGAGCACTAGTGCCCCATCATAGGTGTCAGTGGGAGGATTAGTGCCCCATCATTGGTATCATTGAGAGGAATAGTGTCCCATCATTGGTGTCAGTAGGGGGAATAGTGCCCCATCATTAGTGTCAGTGGAAGGAATAGTGACCTATCATTGGTGTTAGTGAGAGGAATAGTTCCCCATCATTGGTATCAGTGGGAGAACTAGTGCCCCATCATTGGTATCAGTGGAAGCACTAGTGCCCCATCATAGGTGTCAGTGGGAGGATTGTTGCCCCATCATTGGTATCAGTGAGAGGAATAGTGCCCCATCATTGGTGTCAGTAGGGGGAATAGTGCCCCATCATTGGTGTAAGTGGGAGGAGTAGTGCCCCATCATTGGTGTCAGTGGGGGGGAATAGTGCC
This sequence comes from Glandirana rugosa, assembly GCA_018402905.1. Lineage (NCBI taxonomy): Eukaryota > Metazoa > Chordata > Amphibia > Anura > Ranidae > Glandirana > Glandirana rugosa. Next base: position 523,775 of record BLSH010213158.1, on the reverse strand, counting down.
CCATCATTGGTGTCAGTAGGGGGAATAGTGCCTCATCATTGGTGTCATTGGGAGAAATAGTGCCATATCATCGATGTTAGTAAGAGGAATCGTGCCCCTTCATTGGTGTCAGTGGAAGGAATAGTGCCCCATCATTGGTGTCAGTGGGGGGAATAGTGCCCCATCATTGGTGTTAGAGAGAGGAATAGTGTCCCATCTTTGGTGTCAGTGGGAGGAATAGTGTCCTATCATTGGCGTCAGTGGGAGGAATAGTGCCCCATCATTGGGGTCAGTGGAAGGAATAGTGCCCCGTCATTAGTGTTAGTGAGAGGAATAGTGTCCCACCATTGGTGTCAGTGAGAGGAATAGTGCCCCACCATTAGTATCAGTGGAAGGAATAGTATCCCATCATTGGTGTCAGTGAGGAATAGTGACCTATCATTGGAGTCAGCAGGAGGAATAGTGCCCCATCATTGGTGTTGGTGAGAGGAATAGTGCCTCATAATTGGTGTCCGTGGGAGGAATAGTGCCCCATAATTGGTGTCAGTGGAAGGAATAGTGTGCTGTCATTGGGGTCAGTGGGAGGAATAGTGCCCCACCATTGGGGTCAGTGGGAGGAATAGTGCCCCATCTTTGGTGTCAGTAGGGGGAATAGTGCCCCATCATTGGTGTCAGTGGGAGGAAAAGTGCCCCATCATTGGTGTCAGTGGGAGGAAAAGTGCCCCATCATTGGTGTCAGTGAGAGGAATAGTGCCCCATCTTTGGTGTCAGTAGAGGGGGAATAGTGCCCCATCATTGGTGTCAGTGGGAGGAATAGTGCCCCATCATTGGGGTCAGTGGGAGGAATAGTGCCCCATCATTGGGAGGAATAGTGCCCCATCATTGGTGTTGGTGGGAGGAATGGCGCCCCATCTTTGGTGTCAGTAGGGGGAATAGTGTCCCATCATTGGGGTCAGTGGGAGGAATAGTGCCCCATCATTGGTGTTAGTGGGAGGAATAGCGCCCTATGGTTGGTGTCAGTGGGAGGAACAATGCCCCATACATAATTTGTGTTAGTGGGAGCAATAGTGCACCATCTTTGGTGTAAGAGGAAGAATGTATGCTCTATCATTTGGTATCAGTGAGAATAATAATACACCATTGTTGATGTCAAAGGGAGGAATAATGTCCCAAGGGTCAGATAAAGGCAAGCAAAGGGCCACATCCGACCCACGGGCCGCAGTTTGGAGATCCCTGCTCTAAACTGATACATTTGCAGGTCAGCTTGTTATGTTGAAAAACAACAGACTTACCGGCAGGATCTGGAAAGAATGTGTGGGCCGCTGGAAGTTGCACATCTAAGGTTTCCTAGAGAGGTGAATAGAGTGGCAACTTCAGCCGGGACTCCAACCAGGCCACGCCCCCAACATGTTTCACTTCGCCCCTGGAGCTTAATCATGGCAGGATCACCAGGTGAGAATAAGAGAAAGAAAGTCTAAAATCGAGAACAAATGCAGCCATCACATGAAAGAATTGGTTAGCTGCAATAGAATACATGTTTTGCTCTTAGGATTAATACTGCTTTAATAAATGCACTCACTTTATAAAAAAAAAAATGTGCATTTTATTATTAATTTTTGTATTGGAACCTGCAGAGCTTTGCAACCGCAGTCAGTGCATCCCCCCATTCCTAGTAGTAGTATTAGCAATTCTATATAAAGTATATGTAACCCAATCATTGAATCTTCTTAGAGACCCCCCCACTCTATAAATCTGTCTGTAATTTATCAGTTTTGTCCTGTCTTTGTGCTGCCGTGTTCTTGTGCCCCCAATTTGAAAATCTTGTCTATATTCCTATCGCACACCTTCCTGGCAAACTAGGCTCATTAAAGGGTGGGTGCTGCAGCGATTACCAGCTGGATCCTGCCTGACGAAGGGATCCTGTGGCTCCGAAACGTTGCACTTTTCTGTGATGTGATATTTCTACAATGAAGAAACCTTTGGACGGTGATCCATATAGAACATTTCTGTGATACTGCACGTGAGCAAGTTGGAACGCATGACACTATGCACTTCATCTGACGCATGTGCCATATGACGCAACGCAACAGTAATAAAACCCCGACCAGATCCTTGGGAGAATCTTTTTCCCAGCAAATCAATGCCATTTTATTCTGCTCATGCGCAATATGAGGCGCATGATCTCGCGCAGTATGACAATCTAGTGAGATCTTGCAGTTTAAGTATGAGATTTCCCAGAAGGCAATGGTGACGTTGTCTTTCCAAGGGCCATCTGTGCAGCCAGGGCTAAGTCACCAAGGCCTTCAGAGAAACCAGAAAATAGAAACCAAAATAAGTAACAAAGGCATTTTTTTTTTGTAACAAAAAAAAAGTGTTAGGTGATTTCACTTTAGCATGCAGAGATAATGCTGATGTGCATTTTAGCAAAAACAGGGGGGTGGGAGTCCTCTTTAAGTCTGTGATTTCCATAAAATGAATACTTGGTAATCCTGCAATAATAGTCCTTGGTATGGTACTTCCTGTTGTAGACCAGGGTGGATAAAAATCAATGTTTAAAAAAAAAACAAAAAAAAAAATTTGGATTTTTTTTTATTTAAATCAGATTTTTTTTATTTCAATTTTTTTTTTGTTTTTTATCAAATGTATTTTAATAACATGCTTTTGGAGTAAAAATATATCTAAAGATAGTTTTCAGTTTAAGATACATTAATAATTCAATTTATTCAGCATGCAATGGAGCTTAGTTATGTAGCATGAGTCTGTGTATTCTGCAATATTTACATTTTTGGTAAACTCATTCAATGAATCCAAGCTCTGCCAACTGAGATAACATGCACTGCATTGATGCATTCACACAATTTCACAGTAACCATAAAACAAAGTTCAGAAATATTCCTTTATCCCATTGTTTTGCAAATTTATGTGCACTACAAACTGTATGACTGAATCGGTTCTGATATCGCTGTTTTACTAACCTGACAGCTTATTATTCTAAATAGGAAACCTTCATATTAAAGATTCTAACTACCAGCAATAATAAATCCTTATATTTAACCACTTGCCGACCGCCCGCCGTGGCTTGACGTCGCCAAAGTGGTTCGTTATTGCGAAACACTGTCACCTGACGGCGGCCGCGACAACGAGTATTGTGAGCGTGCGCGCACCGCCTGAGGCGCGCTCACTGTGTTCCGGGGGGGGAGGGGTCAGGGAGCGGGTAGGGCGGTCTCAATCTCCGCTGGCTACCCACGATGGCTCCCCCGCAGTGAAAGAACGGAGGTCCGTGTAAGTAAACACGGATCTCTGTTCTGACAGAGGGGGAAGGGCTGTGATCACAGCTTTCCTGTATATGGAAGCCGTGATCGCTCCCCTCCCCCTGCCAGCCCAGTTCAACCCATACAGTTAGAACACACTGAGGGAACACAGTTAACCCTTAGAGCGCCCCCTCCAGGTAAACCCCCATTTTCATAGCACTGATCACTGTATACATGCCAATGGTCCCAAAAAAGTGTCAAAATGGTCCGCCGCAATATCGCAGTACCGGTAAAAATTGCAGATCGCTGCCATTACTAGTAAAATATAAAAATAAAATAAAAACCCCAGAAATTAATTCTCATGATTCGTAAATGCGGCAACTTTTTTGCGAAAACCAATCAATAAACGCTGATTGTGATTTTCTTTTTTTTTACCAAAAATATGAGGAAGAATATAAACCGGCCAAAACTGATGAATACATTTGATTTTTTATATATATTTTTTTGGATTTGTATTTTAGCAAAAAGTAAGAAATATTTTGTGTTTTTTTTTTTTTTTTTGCAAAATTGTCGCTCTTCTTTTGTTTATAGCGGTGATCAGAAATGACGCAGAGGTGACCAAATACCACCAAAAGAAAGCTCTATTTGTGGGGAAAAAATTTCGTTTGGGTACAACGTCGCACGACCGTGCAATTGTCAGTTAAAGCGACACAGCGCCGAATCGCAAAAAGTGCTCTGGTCCTAACCTGGGAAATCCTTCCGGGGCTGAAGTGGTTAAAGTTGCACTAAAATTATGAACTATTTATCTACATTTAGCTCCCCTTACAGTTCTGAGCGTATCCAATTATCCTAGCTCAGATCAGCCTTACCTTTCTGTCATTGCCTTGCGGGTGCTCTGCCTAGGCTGTGTTCAGATCAAAGTCCTTGGCAGCAGGTTGAGTAATACTACACAGGTGACTCTTCTGTGCATTGGTTGTTATGGACTCCCCTTAGTTTAGTAAGTTGACCGATCAATGGGGAGCCCATTATAGGCAATGCATGCAAGGGCCACCTGCCCAGTACTGCTCAACCCACTGCGCACTATTATGATTTAAATAGAGAGCATGCCAAGCCCTGAAAATACAGTAAGGGCTGATCTGAGCTCTGATGTTCTGTGTTTAGATCGGCTCAACAGGGCAAGGGGGTGTCTGAGGCTTCAGAGAATAACATTTCAGTGCCAGTGGTTTAACATGTAATGAAAGAAATTCAGTGGGCATAGAAAAGAATCACAACCCACTCTCTAACCACTTCAACCCCGGAAGGATTTCCCCCTGAATGACCAGAGCACTTTTTGCGATTCGGCACTGCGTCGTTTTAAGTGACAATTGCGCGGTCGTGCGACGTTGTACCCAAACAAAATTGGCGTCCTTTTTTTCCCACAGATAGAGCTTTCTTTTGGTGGTATTTGATCACCTCTGCGTCATTTCTGATCACCGCTATAAACAAAAAAAGAGCGACAATTTTGAAAAAATAAATATTTTTTACTTTTTGCTATAAAAAAAAAATATGTATTCCTTCTTTTGCCCAATATATATCTTTCTATATATTTGTGGTAAAAAAAATCTGACTATATTGATTGGTTTGCGCAAAGTTGCCGCGTTTATAAACCATGAGAATTAATTTATGGTGTTTTTACTATTTTTTTTTTTTTTTTACTAATAATGGCGCCGAGCCAAGATTTTTAGCGGGACTGCGATGTTGCGGCGGACATGTCTGACATTTTTGACATATTTTTGGGACCATTGACATTTTATACAGCAATCTGATCAAAAAAAAAAAAGCCCACTGATTACTGTATAAATGTCACTGGCAGGGAAGGGGTTAACCTGCAAGGGTTAACTGTGTTCCCTGTATGTGTTCTAACTGTGTGGGGGCGGGACTGCCAGGGGCATAACAGATCTAACTGATGCCGATCACAGGGATCAGTAGATCACTGTCATGCCGTCTGTCAGAATGGGAAACCATTGCGTTTACATTGGCGGTTCCCCATTCTTCCTCGGTAACAGGCAATTGCGGGGTCACCGGTGGACATCGAGTCTGCCCGACCCGCGGGCGATTTGCGATAACGAGCCACACCGCCGCAGTAAATGTATGAAACGCAGTCGGGAAGTGGTTAAAATAATCACATTTTGTTGCTTTGCAGCCCGAAATGAAGACAGACACCGTTTTTGTTTTATCCCGCTGTATTTACTCAGTAACTTATAACATCCAAGTGAAAGCTATAACACCACCATGTCAGAAAAAAATGTTTAAAAATGAAAAAACAGAATCACTGAGTTGAAAAAAGGATCAATCCCCTTATGTCTGTATTTTGGTGGCTCGGTGTAAGTTATATTTGAAAGTAAATTGTTTTTTAATTGTAAGCTCTAACGAGCAGGGCCCTCTGATCCCTCTTGTACCAAATTGTGGTGTAACTGTACTGTCTGCCTTCATTTTGTAAAGCGCTGCGCAAACTGTTGGCGCTATATAAATCTGTATAATAATAATAATAAATGAAGCTATCGCGCAGCGATGCATACAATTCCAAAATCTGTCCAATCCTCAGAGGATATATAATAAGAGAATCGCTTATCAGTATTATTAGCATAATACAATCAAATCTCAAGGGTGAGACAGACTGATCACGGTAAAATTTCCCCACAGACTTCCCAAGGCCGTCCAGAAATAATGTTTCCTATGCAAGCCCCATTAACTGTAATGAGCTGTGGGTACCGCACTAGACTGGGGTCATTCTAAAGATGTCGCTATTGCTAAGTCATAGATGAGAGGCAGAAGAAGCTGTAATTCTCCAACAGCTGTAATGCCTTCTGTCTATAAAAATAAAAAAAGAATTTATTTATTTCAGGTACTTATATAGCGCTGTCAGTTTACGCAGCGCTTTACATATACATTGTACATTCACATCCGTCCCTACTCTCAAGGAGCTTACAATCTAAGGCCCCTAACTCACATTCATACATACACATACTAGGGGCAATTTAGAGAAGAGCCAATTAACCTACCAGCATGTCTTTGGAGTGTGGGAGGAAACCGGAGTACCCGGAGGAAACCCACACAGGCACAGGGAAAACATGCAAACTCCAGACGGGTAGTGTCATGGTTGGGACTCGAACCAGCGACCCTTTTGCTGCCAGGCGAAAGTGTTAGTGTTTTAAAGGAACTTAAAGGAAAGTTGTGTTCTTTTCACACATTGATGTCACTTAAAAAAAAAAAAAATTGCTGATTTTAAATCCGAATTTCTGTTTCTTATGTTTAAAGGATAAGTTCCCCTTTGTAAAAAATAAATGCACATCGTTGGTGCAATCCTGCAGACTGTAAGAGCCCTCTCACCCTGGGTTGGGGGGACGGTAGTGGTAAAGCGCCGCTAGTTTTACAGATGTAATAGCGATGCTTTTCGGCCACTAACGGGACATTTTTAACCCCCAAGAAGGGGTTAAAAGGGGTTAAAAACGCACGTGGTGCGGCGTTTCCGAAGCACCTATCAGGCGCTTTGGAAGCGATGCCCATTCATTCCAATGGGCAGGGCGGTTTAGGTGCACTGTATACATGACTCCCAAACCGCCCCAAAGATGCTGCTTGCAGGACTTTTATTCTCATCCTGCAAGGCAGTTGCTGAGTGACAGGAAGCATCAATGTACTACCTGGAGCTGGGGTCTCCAACAAAAGGCCAGTTTACTGTCCTTTAGCATTTAGGCAGGCCGGACTGTGGCCAGGGCAAGTAGAAAAGGTCCCGATGTCAGTGGGAATAAATAATGCCCCATTGTTTGTTTCAGTGAGAGTAATTGCACCCCATTATTTGTGTAAGTGGGAGGAATTGTACCCCATCATTGATGTCACTGGGCCCCATTGTTGGTGTCACTGGGCCCCATTGTTGGTGTCACTGGGCCCCATTGTTGGTGTCACTGCGCCCCATCGTTTGTGTCATTGGGCCCCATCGTTTGTGTCATTGGGCCCCATCGTTTGTGTCATTGAGCCCCATCGTTGGTGTCATTGAGCCACATCGTTGGTTCAATGGGCGCCCCAATGTTGGTGTCATTGGGCCCCATCGTTGATGTCATTGGGCTCAATCGTTGGTGTCACTGGGCCCCATCGTTGGTGTCATTGGGCCCCATCGTTGGTGTCATTGGGCCCCATTGTTGGTGTCACTGGGCCCCATCGTTGGTGTCATTGGGCCCCATCGTTGGTGTCATTGGGCCCCATCGTTGGTGTCACTGGGCCCCATCGTTTGTGTCATTGGGCCCCATCGTTTGTGTCATTGGGCCCCATCGTTTGTGTCATTGAGCCCCATCGTTGGTGTCATTGAGCCCCATCGTTGGTGTCATTGGGCCGCATCGTTGGTTCAATGGGCGCCCCAATGTTGGTGTCATTGGGCCCCATCGTTGATGTCATTGGGCTCAATCGTTGGTGTCACTGGGCCCCATCATTGGTGTCATTGGGCCCCATTGTTGGTGTCATTGGGCCCCATCGTTGGTGTCAATGGGCGCCCCAATGTTGGTGTCAATGGGCCCCAGCAATGGCTGATGTTTGTTGTAGTTCCCCCACGCACAAAACTCTTTTTTTTTTTTTGTGACAGCAAATGTGGGGAGAAGATCCTCAGCCCGTTGTCACAATGGGGAATCTAGCGGCGGGGGGGGTGGGGGTGGGCTGCTGTATCACTCTGAATTTGAGTGTAACATGTAACATGTTATGAGAGGTGAACCTGTTCTTTAAAGAATTTAGTTACATTTAGTGACATGAGTGACTCTGTGCTGTTAAGAGCCGGTTCACACAGGGGCGACTTGAGTCACCTGACAAGTCACGCTCCATGCAGTGCAATGGAACCGACTCAAGAAAAAGGTTCCTGTACTACAGGAGTAGGCAACCTGTGGCCCTCCAGCTGTTGTGGAACTACATTTCCCATGAGGCATTGCAAAGCTGGCAGTTACAATTACCCTGAGGCATGATGGGACTTGTAGTTCTGCAACAGCTGGAGGGCCGCAGGTTGCCTACCCCTGCTGTACTACTTTGGGGGCGACTCAAGGCGACTTGCATTGACTTCTATTACAGAAGTTGTTTGCAAGCTGCGCTGGAGTCGCACCGTGCGGAGTCGCGCTGAGTCGCCCCTGAAGTCGGATCGCCCCTGTGTGAACCGCCTCTAACTGTAGTATTTGGATGAAAGGTTTAGCACCAGGAAACCCTTTTTGTAAGATAAAAATTTCATTTTATATACATCTATATAGAGCAGGCCAAAATGAGGGACAAATGAGGAGGAAAGGGGGACAGAGGGACATTGTTCCAAATGAGGGACAGTCCCTGGAAGTCAGTGACAGTTGGGAGCTGTGCTTTAATTCCATTACTTTACCTGTAATGAAGCCCCATGATGGTCAGGCTGCTGGATTCTGTAGAAATCTTCACTGCTGCCCGGTCCTCTTCCTGCTGTTGAACTTCCAGCACTGTGGAGGTTACAACTCTGTATTCACTAAAGATAATCCGACAGGGACACGCCTCCTCCCGCCCACTCCTCCAATGAGAAAAGTTCTTTCACTGCCTGTAACATGATCTGTGAATGGAGGAGAGAATCCTGTGGCTGATCAGACTCTCCCCCATTCACAGATCATGTTACAGGCAGTGTAACCAGACAATAACTTTTCTCATTGGAAAAGAAGGAATTCATAGAATGCATCAAGGTAAACAACCTCCAACCTTTAGAACCACTTTAAAGTGGTTGTAAATTCATTTTTTTTTATCTTTATGCATTCTATGCATCGGCCATTTTGGACTCTCTCCTGATTCGCTGAGAAACAGCAGCAGCGCCATTGGCTCCTGCTGCAGTCAATCAAAGTCAGTTAGCCAATCAGGAGAGAGAGGGGGCGAGGCCGAACCCTGGCTCCGTGTCTAAATGGACACACAGAGCTGCGGCTCAGCTCAGATACCCCCATAGCAAGTTCCTTGCTGAGGGGGCACTCGACAGGAGGGAGGGGCCAGGATAGGGTCCCCGGTTTCCAGGGACAGTCCCCGGACTGAGCACACTGTCCTCGGACCAAGTCTGTCCCTGGGTTTCTCCCCGGATAGGATTGCCATTGCTATTGGTAAGAATAAAATACAAAATATGCATTGAAAAGTTTTTTTCTCTATTATCTTCTTAACATTTGGTAATCATATCCCAAAAGGTATCTTTTTTTTATAGCATGGAGGAAATGTGAGAAAAAAAAGACTTTACAATGCAGTTTAATCATTTAATCAATTGCCGACCGCCCACTGTGGCTTGACGGCAGCAACTTGGCTCGCAATCGCGAAATGCCGTCACATGACGGCGGCCGTGAGAACGAGTATTGTGATCGGGTGTGCACCGCCGGAGGTGCGCTCACTGTGTTCGGGGGGGGGGGGGGGGCAGGGAGCGGGTAGGGCGGCCCCGATCACCGCCAGCTACCCACGATGGCTCCCCCCGCAGTGAGAGAACGGAAGTCCGTGTGTTAAACCCAGATCTCCATTCTGACAGAGGGGGAAGGGCTGTGATCACTCCTCCCCTAGCTAGCCCAGCCCCCATACAGTTAGAACACGTCCAGGGAACACAGTTAACCCTTAGAGCGCCCCCTGCAGGTTAACCCCCTTCACTGCCAATGGCATTTAGATCGTGATCAGTGCATTTTTATAGCACTGATCGCTGTATAAATGCCAATGGTCCCAAAAAAGTGTCAAAATAGTCCGACATGTCCGCTGCAATATCGCAGTACCGCTAAAAATTGCAGATCGCTGCCATTACTATCAAGTATAAAAAAAATAATAAAAACCCCAGAAATTAATTCTCGTCATTCGTAAATGCTGCAACTTTTGTGCAAACCAATCAATAAACGCCGATTGCTATTTTTTTTTTTTACCAAAAATATGAGGAAGAATATAAATCGGACAAAACCGATGGAAAAAAAATTTTTTTTATATATTTTTTTGGATTTGTATTTTAACAAAACGTAAGAAATGTGAGTTTTTTTGCAAACTCATCGCTCTTTTTTTGTTTATAGCGGTGATCAGAAATGACGCAGAGGTGATCAAATACCACCAAAAGAAAGCTCTATTTGTGGGGAAAAAAAGGACGCAAATTTTGTTTGGGTACAACGTCACACGACCGCGCAATTGTCAGTTAAAGCGACGCAGCGCCGAATCGCAAAAAGTGCTCTGGTCCTAAACTGGGAAATCCTTCCGGGGCTGAAGTGGTTATGGTCACCTGGATTCTCCAACGTTCCACTCTCCCTTGGCAGTGCATAGCAGATGCAGGGTACTAAATAAAAGAAGTATGATGGCAGAATAAAGCCGTTCACATGGTGCCTCTGTGTGCAGCAGGTTTACCCACCGCTTACAGGGAGCAATGATCTGCTTTTTGGTCAGTTCATTTTGTAGATGACGCTTGTCAATCGATGTAATTGTATCTTAAAGTGGTAGTAAACCCATGCATTTAACAGGTTAAATTTCAGTCACATTTCCGGCATGTGCCAGAAATGTAACACTCCCATTGGTTGTGCTCCAAACTAAACTGTCAAACCATCCAATGGCTGGTGTCATAGCTGATCACATGTGCAGCATTATGGCAGTTGTAGATTAAACAGAGGCCAAGATGGTAGCTTCCTTGGCTGAAAATGATGAGAGGGTTTACTACCACTTTAAAGCATGTAAAGCAAAGTACAATGATGCAACTCAAGGTGGGGAAAATGTTTGTTTTTCTTACTTCCTCCTACATCCGGAAGAGGTGAGTGCCTGACAGACAACCAATGTGGTGGACCTGGGTGCTCTGTGACCCACTGATGGCGCCATAGAAATACAGAAAATAAAAGAGCTGTCATTTTCCTGCCTACATTCATCTACTCCTATATTTGTTTACTACAGTAATATACGTGCCAAGATATTCACGCCCCACACTTAAATTCTGACCAATCCCACGCCTACTATCTAGGCAGTCCTATCCAGATCACACCCCCTTTCTGTGTGGCCCTGCCCCTTAACCACTTCAGCCGCGGAAGGATTTACCCCCTTCCTGACCAGGCACTGCGTCGTTTCAACTGACAATTGCGCGGTCGTGAGACGTTGTACCCAAACAAAATAGATGTCCTTTTTTATAGAGCTTTCTTTTGGTGGTATTTGATCCCCTCTGCAGTTTTTATTTTTTGTGCTTTAACCACTTCAGCCCCGGAAGGATTTCCAGCTTTAGGACCGGAGCCCTTTTTGCGATTCGGCGCTGCGTCGCTTTAACTGACAATTGCGCGGTCGTGCGACGTTGCACCCAAACGAAATTTGCGTCCTTTTTTTCCCACAAACAGAGCTTTCTTTTGGTGGTATTTGATCACCTCTGCGTCATTTCTGATCGCCGCTATAAACAAAAGAAGAGCGACAATTTTGCAAAAAAACCCAAATTTCTTACTTTTTGCTAAAATACAAATCCAAAAAAAAAATATAAAAAAACATTTTTTTTCACCGTTTTTGGCCGATTTATATTCTTCCTCATATTTGCGATAAAAAAAATCGCAATCGGCGTTTATTGATTGGTTTGCGCAAAAGTGGTCGCATTTACGGATGATGAGAATTCATTTTTGGGGTTTTTATTTATTTTTTTTTTTTTACTAAAAATGGCGGCGATCTGCGATTTTTAGCGGTACTGCAATATTGGGGCGGACATGTCGGAATGTTTTGACACTTTTTTGGGACCATTGGCATTTATACAGCGATCAGTGCTATAAAAATGCACTGATTACTGTGTAAATGCCATTGGCAGTGAAGGGGTTAACCTGCAGGGGGCGCGCTAAGGGTTAACTGTGTTCCCTGGGCGTGTTCTTACTGTAGGGGGACTTGCCTAGCTGGGGAAAGGAAGTGGTCACAGCCTTCACTTACAGGAAGGCTGTGATCACTTCCCTTTCCCCTCACACAGAGCGGAGGTCCGTGTTTACATACACGGACCTCCGCTCATTCGTTCCGGGGGGGGCATCGCGGGTGGCCGGCGGCAATCGAAGCCGCCGGACCCGCTCCCTGGACCCCCCCGGACACAGTGAGCGCGCGTCGTATGACGGCGATTCGCGTTACAGAGCCACATTGTCGCCGTCAATTGCCGATCAGCCGTCGGCAAGCGGTTAAACAAAAAAAGAGCGACAATTTTGAAAAAAAAAAAAAACACTATTTTTTACTTTTTGCTATAATAAATATCCAAAAAAAAAAAAAAATATCTTCCTCAGTTTAGGCCAATATGTATTCTACATATTTTTGGTAAAAAAAAAAAAATCGCAATAAGTTTATATTGATTGGTTTGCACAAAAGTTATCACGTCTACAAAATAGGGGATAGATTTATGGCATTTTTATTATTTTTTTTACCAGTAATGGCGGTGATCAGCGATTTTTAGCGGGACTGCAACATTGCGACGGACAGATCAGACATTTTTGACTCTTTTTGTCTTGTAACTAGACATTTTTTTTTTCGTTTTTTCCATTTTTCTGATTTTTCATTATTTCGAGTAAATTCGGAAACATTCGAATTTGGTTAGTTCCATTCATATAGATGTGGTATTCGTTATTATCGGGAATTCGGAAACATTCGTTCACTAACAGGCAGACAAATTTGAACGGAAATTCCAATACCTAACTAATTAAATTGTTTATAACCATTATTATAGTTTTTCATAACTATTTTTATTTATTAGCAATAATAATAATAAAAAAACTATAATAATAGTTATAAACTATTAAATTGCTTATTATTTTTATTATTATTATTATTATTAATAATAAATAATGATAATAATAAAAAACTATAATAATGGTTAATAATTCATTATGGTCATTAACAGACAAATTTGAAAGGAAATTCCAATACCTACCTATAATTTAATAGTTTATAACTATTATTATAGTTTTTATTATTGTTATTATTATTATTGATAATAAATAATAATAGTTATAAAAAACTATAATAATGGTTATAAACTATTAAATTTTAGGTAGGTATTGGAAATTTCTTTCAAATGATATTATTATAATTATAATAGAAATTATCTGAATGTTTTTCGTTCTTTAGGATTTTCAATCTTACTTTTTGGATTTTCATTCTTTTGAATTTTTGGATTTTCGTTCTTTCAAATTTTCGTATTTCCGTTCTTTTGAATTTTCGGGTTTTCGAACTTTGGATTTTCATTCATTCGGATTTTCGTTTTTTCCGATTTTGGTTCTTTGAAAAAAATGTTTTTGGAACAATTCGGGAAACGGTTTTTCGTTATTCAGACGTTTCCGAATTAGCGAAAATTCAGAATTTTGACGAAAAACAAATGCCAAACAAAACAAATTGCACATGTCTACTTGTAACTTCATTTAAAACAACAGCTTTCCATTAAGGCCACCTCCGCTGACATCCGATCCGCACCGATCCGTGAAATACAGACAGATGGAACCCTTATTTTCCATCCTTCTGGCGGATTGGAGCGGAATGGACAGACGGTCCGATCTCCCATAGAGCAGGGCGGGGGCTCTGACAGATCCATCTCCATTCTCCGCACAGTGAGCAGAGACGGGTCGGTCATCTGCGGGGTCAGCGGAACGATCCTAAAACAGAATGTTTTGGAAAAGTAGAGAGGGTTGAAACATCTGGCAGATTTTTATTGCCATTTGTATTCCTGATTGGAAGATTTCCCCTATTGTGTAAGCAGAACATGAAGTGAGAACAATCTGTATGACTGAGACATGGGCACGCTATCCAATACTTGGCTGCAAGTTCTAGGTTACAATTGGCATGGAGATGTGGGAAAGCAACATTTGTACTTTTTAAAATTACATTTTATATATTTTTATATTTTGGGTAGTGCTATGAAGAATATCTATGTACCATAGTGCGCATTTACAATGATCTGCAGCGGTCATTATCTTTCAGGAATCAACCGCTACCGACCACAAACTGGGTTTAAATCTGCTTCACTGCTTGCAAAAATGACCGCTTTTCTGGACACTTGGTCGTCTTTTTCTTTTTTTAAGTGGTATTAAAGCCAAAGCAAAAAATAAATTATACTGCAGCTTACCAATCATTAGATGTGGTGGCTGCATTCATTTTCCTTGTTTTTTTCTCTGTTTTAACCTGTTCATCTGACCAGCAACACAACTCCTGTATTAGTGAGGCACAACTTTGGTGGAATGAGAACAGGAGGCATATCCGACAGCAGCATTGTCAGTCTGGGGTAGGGTTGCCACCTGTATGGGTTTGACCCGGACATTCTGGGTCTTACAACTTATGCCCAGGTTTCTGTCCACCTGAAACCCGGACACAACATACCTCCAGTCCAGATGAAGGTGAATCTGTCCCAGTGCAGTGAGGAAACTCGTCAGGAATTCCTGTTGGCTGCACATTGCTCTTGTTCTCTGTGTGCTCTCTGCTCTGCTCTGCCTTCTCTCCTCCCCCAGCCCAACTGAATGATCTGCTTTGCAGTCATCGGTTGCTAGGACCGCCGGTTTCCTAGCAACCGATGACGGTTTTGCACAGCACACATGGGTTTTCCCATACATTCATTGCAGTTGCAGCAGCTATCCCTCCCGCCGCTAAGGCATTAGACATTCTTATAGAAGAGGGCAGGGGGTGCTGTTATAAGGAGGGGGGGGGGGGGTCTCTCTCTAATGCAGGCCTCTAAAGAAGGGGGAGGGACACTGATATAAGGACACTGTGAGATGATGGGGTCCCTAATAGGGGGTGCTGACTGCTGATCTTAGGCTGATATAATGCTGACCAACCGTTAGATCAGCAGTCAGCACCCCCATTAGAGACCCCCATTATATCACAGTTCGGATCAATGTCAGGGTTAGTGTTTTGGTCAGTGCCAGGGTTAGTGTTTGGGTCAATGCTAGGGTTAGTGTTTGGGTCAATGTTAGGGTTAGTGTTTGGGTCAATGTAAGGGTTAGTGTTTGGGTCAGTGCCAGGGTTAGTGTTTGGGTCAGTGCCAGGGTTAGTGTTTGGGTCAATGTCAGGGTTAGTGTTTGGGTCAGTGCCAGGGTTACTGTTTGGATCAGTGCCAGGGTTAGTGTTTGGGTCAATGTCAGGGTTAGTGTTTGGGTCAGTGCCAGTGTTAGTGTTTGGATCAGTGCCAGGGTTAGTGTTTGGGTCAATGTCAGGGTTAGTGTTTGGGTCAGTGCCAGGGTTAGTGTTTGGATCAGTGCCAGGGTTAGTGTTTGGGTTAATGTCAAGGTTAGTGTTTGGGTCAGTGCCAGGGTTAGTATTTGGGTCAATGTCAGGGTTAGTGTTTGGGTCAATGTCAGGGTTAGTGTTTGGGCCAGTGCCAGGGTTAGTGTTTGGGTCAGTGTCAGGGTTAGTGTTTGGGTCAGTGTCAGGGTTAGTGTTTGGGTCAGTGACAGGGATAGTGTTTGGGTCAATGTCAGGCTCAAAGGTCAGGGTCTGTATTTTTAAAAAAAAAATGAGTATCAGTGTCAGTGTGTTTTAGTTAGGATTAAAAAAGAAAAGCATAATGCGCACTATTGTTTCTGTGCTGTACTGCAGGTTTAAACAACAACTAACATACACATATGTGGTATTGCTGCGATCATCAGGAATGTGATCATTTGTTTTGTGTTGTTCTTTGGTGGAAGGTTATGGTAGTAGCAAGAAATATACAGCTACATTTTTTTTTTACTAATCTAGGGTCAGGTTTCCTTTGATAATTGAAAAAAAAATCAGGAGATATCCATTACCATTAACCACCAAATGAAAGCCCAATTTGTCCTGGAAAAAACGCAGTATAATTCACCTGGATGCACAAAGTAATTGTAATAATATGTACGGTTTTACTAACACATGTCAACATTGCAAAATTGTGCTTAGGCATAAAGATTTGTTTTACCCTTAGGCGTGAAGGGGTTAAAACATCAGATCAGAGATGTCATTGGCTAAAAAGACACATGGACATTGGCTGACATACTTATATTTATGGAGAATTTTAAGCAACATGAAAATCCTTTAGGCCTGGAAACTGTGCATGTCAATTACATCTCATTGCACATGCCTGGTGCCAAAGGAACCTGTAATAAATAATATTTCAATTCATTTTAAACTGTTTGGAAATATGTTGATGAGTGCTGTCTTTATTAATCTATAGATACATTATTTATATTAGTTTACATGTAGAGTGATTTATGATCATAATACTTTTAATATAATTATTTGATTATGATATTATCTAGGAGGTGATTATAGGATCAGAGGGTGTAATGCTATACAGCTCCGAAAGATGACTACAGCCGAACCCCGACTGTAGTCGCGGAGGTTACGTTCATAGAACATGTACATGCAGATTCACAGGACAAAAAGCTGTGTAAGTTTTTTTTTAATACACCCCCAAATTATGCTTTCAATAGTTTGAAATATTGACAGCTGAAAACGCAGCTTTTCATTGTAATCGCCATATCTTTGCTTTTCTTGATGACCGGCCTCTCTGTATTACTAGTGCTGCTCCGGATACACAGAGTGCAGCTTACAGCTGTCATGATGATGAGGGAGAGTCCCTCGACCAGTGTGATCTGCCGGACTGGACTCATTCGTTCATTCATTCATGTATGAAGGCTACAGTTTTAGCTTTTATTCATATGTGAATATGTGTAGATTGTGTACATACTTTTTTTTTTTTTTTTGCTGAATGCTCCTCCAGCATGTATGCACTTTTTTGGACCACCACAATGAAAAAAAAAAATTCTATGTACCTGAAACTGAATTCTTATGCTGGGGTAAAATTACAGAATAAAAATTGCAGTCTTTATGAGTGATAAACTCCTTTAGTTCCCAGGTGGAAGAGCACATTTTTGTTGCAGTAATAATGATCTTTTTCACATTAGATGAAGACTTAAGCCCTCATTCACATTGGAGCGACTTGTCATGCAAATTTGACCTGTCGCATCCCCTTGCTGGCAGTCGCACTGTTCAAATCGGTGCGCCGACTTTGTGCTGTATTGTTTTGAAAAAGTAGTACACGCACTACTTTTGGCGATTTCAGGTGCGACTTCAATAGACATCTGTGCAAGAAGCCACACGGGTGTCTTCAAAGTCGCATCTGAAGTCGCACTGACATGCTGCTTTGAAATTGTGCGATTGTAGATGAAGTTGCACAATTTCAAAGCCGCATTGAATGTGAACAAGGGCTTAAAGTGATTGTAAACTATCAACTTGTAAAATAACACATTCAGTTTAAAATAGAAATGAAAGGCAAAGCATTTGTGTATAGATATAGAAAAACAATACAAATACCTTTTTCCCCTTTTTTTATTAGTGATCATATTCCCTCTGTTCTCAGCTGCATAAGAGTTGGGGGAGGCGAAACAGCAGCACACTGATCTTCCCAGTGAAAGGCTGTGTGTGTGTGGGGGTTGGGCATATCAGGACAAGTCTGTACATTGGAGGAGAGCAGGCTGAGTTCCCAGCATAGCTAGAGAACTGTCCACTCTGTGCTCCCCTGCTTAGTGTGGTCAGTTGTTAATAGGAAAGCAGAAGGAATGGCAGGAACACCAGGGATTTCACCAGGGATTTCACACAAAGAAAGCAATACAAAGAGAACAGGATACTTTCTCATACAAGTACATTGTACAGCAGGCACATATCAGGAATATGAAGTGTTGGGTTTACATACTCTTTAACTACCTCACAACAACTCTCTCAGACCGATTTGGCTTCTTTGACCACAACGTGGTAATTCTTGGGCCGATGGACCGCGTCTGTAATCTCCCTTCCTGGGCCATGTTGGCGGAGATCAGTGCCTCTGCACAGTTTTGTCCTTTTTATTTTTTTTTCTTTCATTTATTAAAGCTGTACTCCAGGATTCAGTTAAATTAGGTTTTCAAGATTCTCTTCACTGGTCCAAATAAACCAGTAACAAATTTTAACAGAATATGGCTTGCATAGCGTTCCACTGAAAACTTCTCAGCTTCCAGGCGCCAGGAGGAGGACTTTAGATAGCCACGCATCACCTCTGCATGTGGACATCATGCACCTTTACAGTCATGCAATAATATTTCTGTCTGGAGTTCTGCTTTAAGTGAGAATGCAATAAATAAACATAAAGATCACAACATTTGGCCAAAGAAAAATGGCACAGTTTAGTCATAGGGCTGGAATCTACATGGGAGCCTTTAAAGCATTGCTCCAACTATCAGCAGATCACAGGTGCAATGCCAGTCTCCAGCAGTAGAGCTGTCTGCCCATACTTCTGATATGGCCAGCCAGTTACTGAAGTCCAGGAAGTTCAATGAACTACAAGAGTACTCACCAGCACCCTCATAGTTCATTGAGAGATACAAGCTGGCAGCCGATGTGGCTGATGGTAGTTGTAGTTCAATCATGGAACTTTGTGAATTAATGTTGTATAACATTTGGCAAGTCTTTAAAAGTACTAAGAATTTTCATACAAATGTTCAGTAAGATATTTAGTAGTGTATGGTCTAGCTTTAGCTTACCGGGGATGGACGGACGGATGGACAGTGGGGGGGTTGAATGTCCTCAGGTAGAACAATTGTTAGGTGTGGTCTACTCATATGGTGAAACATTCATTGGGGGATCATTGGTAAGTTGTCTGGTTAGAAACCATTGGGTATGGCAAAAAACAGTTTGCTATCAAATGTTGGGTATCAGATGATAGAGTTTGGATATCATTCGTTGTTTTTTTTTTTCCTAGAAGTAAAGTTTATTGAGGGAAAGAAGGGGTACATTTCAAATAAGGAGCAACAGAACATCAGGAGTAAAGCATAGAGACACTGTTAAACATCAAATCTTACTTAACAGCTTGGATAAGTATCTCTCATGTCGCAGAAATTGGTTAGATATACAAGGGTAAAACTTGAGCAAAAGTATACGTGTAAGTATAAGCATAACCGGGGGATTTTTGGGAATTTCGGTCTTCTCTGTTCTGGTGTATATTCTTTTGACTGTAAGTGGAGGATGGGCTGCGTTTTGTGAATGAATATACCTCCTTATTGCTGTGTTTCTGCAAGGAGGGGGTGTGTTACTTTATCGGTCATATGTAAAGTCTTGGGAATTACTTCCCTTTTGTTCTCCTGTTGCTTGTTCCTCAGGGATAATGGGAGAGCCCCTAAGGGTGACGTAAGGATTCACTGGTGTAGATTGGGCAGAACCACCCATCCAGGTATTGGGCCT
>BLSH010213158.1:475012-500572 GCA_018402905.1 Glandirana rugosa | reverse complement strand
TCGACTCGGCGTCGAGACACACAGGTAAATCTGTACCTCGGTCCCAAACCGGAGCGCGAATGAAACTAACTGACGTCGTCCTCGGTTACTGCGACGACGACACAGAGTCGCTTAGTTCTCTCTCAGGTTTTACCGGCTACGTATGCTGCCGCCGGCGCGAGTGCTCGGATCACTCGCGCGCGGTGGTCTCCGCGCGGGCGCGCGAGTGACACAAGCCCCTCCCGGTCCCTCGCCCACGCCGCCGAAGCTAACGGCGGCCGATGGGCGCTACCGGGGGGGCCTCGCTTCCACGCCTCCAGGCACACCTAGCTGGGGAAGGGAAGTGGTCACAGCCTTCGTATACAGGAAGGCTGTGATCACATCCCTTCCCCCTCACCCAGAGCGGAGGTCCGTGTTTACATACACGGACCTCCGCACCTTCGCTCCGGGGGGGCCATCGCGGGTAGCCGGCGGCAATCGAAGCCGCCGCACCCGCTCCCTGGCCCTCCCCGAACACAGTGAGCGCGCGGGCGCGCCTCTGGTGGCGCGCGCTCACTAGGCTCGTGAGCGCGGCCGCCGTCGTATGCATCGGCCATTTTGGACTCTCTCTTGATTCGCTGAGACACAGCAGCAGCGTCATTGGCTCCTGCTGCAGTCAATCAAAGTAAGCGCGAGGCCAAACCCTGGCTCCATGTCTAAATGGACACACAGAGCTGCGGCTCAGCTCGGATACCCCCATAGCAAGTTCCTTGCTGAGGGGGCACTCGACAGGAGGGAGGGGCCAGGATAGGGTGACCGGACGTCCCGCTTTCCAGGGACAGTCCCCAGTCTGAGCACACTGTCCCCGGACCAAGTCTGTCCCCAGGTTTCTCCCCGGATAGGATTGCCATTGCTATTGGTAAGAATAAAATACAAAATATGCATTGAAAAGTTTTTTTTTCTCTAATAACATTTGGTAATCATATCCCAAAAAGTATCTTTTTTTTATACCATGGAGGAAATGACGCAGAGGTGATCAAATACCACCAAAAGAAAGCTCTATTTGTGGGGAAAAAAAGGACGCAAATTTCGTTTGAGTACAATGTCGCACAACCGCGCAATTGTCAGTTAAAGCGACGCAGTGCCGAATCGCAAAAAGTGCTCTGGTCCTAACATGGCAAATCCTTCCGGTCCTTAAGTGGTTAAGAAGAACGAAAAACACGAGAGCGCGGTAAGCTGTTATGATGCTGGGCTGCGCATCTGCGGAGAGGAAAAATCAGCGAACGACTGAGGCTGCAAACTCTGAACCGAGACTTTGTGGGGGTCGACTGTATAGACATTATAGGAAGGTCATATGTGCAGGTGGGATCTGTTTGTTCTCCAGTATCCAATATGGTGGGGGCAAAGCTATTAAATAGTTATTTTCTATAATCATCAGCACCATCTAGTGGCCATAATGTGGTATTTATTTGATTTATTTTATTTGATTCACCGAATGGATTACTTTTGACCTGGAGAGAAAACAGCCTAATAACATTTGATTTTGCTCCCATTTGCAGGAAACAATGTACATGCAGATTCACAGGACAAAAAGCTGTGTAATTTTTTTTTTTAATACACCCCCAAATTATGCTTTCAATAGTTTGAAATATTGACAGCTGAAAACGCAGCTTTTCATTGTAATCGCCATATCTTTGCTTTTTTTGATGACCGGCCTCTCTGTATTACTAGTGCTGCTCCGGATACACAGAGTGCAGCTCACAGCTGTCGTGATGAGGGAGGGTCCCCCGATCAGTGTGATCTGCCGGACTGTCCATGGGACAGCCTTGTGCTACTCTTCACTCATTCATTCATTCATTCATGTATGAAGGCTACAGTTTTAGCTGTTATTCATATATGAATATGTGTAGATTGTGTACATACTTTTTTTTTGCTGAATGTTCCTCCGGCATGTATGCACTTTTTTTGGACCACCACAATGAAAAAATTCTATGTACCTGAAACTGAATTCTTATGCTGGGGTAAAATTACAGAATAAAAATTGCAGTCTTTATGAGTGATAAACTCCTTTAGTTCCCAGGTGGAAGAACACATTTTTGTTGCAGTAATAATGATCTTTTTCACATTAGATGAAGACTTAAGCCCTCGTTCACATTGGAGCGACTTGTCATGCAAATTTGACCTGTGGCATCCCCTTGCTGGCAGTCGCACTGTTCAAATCGGTGCACCGACTTTGTGCTGTATTGTTTTGAAAAAGTAGTACACGTACTACTTTTGGCGATTTCAGGTGCGACTTCAATAGACATCTGTGCAAGAAGCCACACGGGTGTCTTCAAATTCGCATCTGAAGTCGCACTGACATGCTGCTTTGAAATTGTGCGATTGTAGATGAAGTTGCATGATTTCAAAGCCGCATTCAATGTGAACAAGGGCTTAAAGTGATTGTAAACTATCAACTTGTAAAATAACACATTCAGTTTAAAATAGAAATGAAAGGCAAAACATTTGTGTATAGATATAGAAAAACAATACAAATACCTTTTTCCCCTTTTTTATTAGTGATCATATTCCCTCTGTTCTCATATGCATAAGAGTTGGGGGAGGCGAAACAGCAGCACACTGAGCTTCCCAGTGAAAGGGTGTGTGTGTGTGTGTGTGGGGGGGGGGGGGGGGTTGGGCATATCAGGACAAGTCTGTTCATTGGAGGAGAGCAGTCTGAATTCCCAGCATAGCTAGAGAACTGACCACGCTGTGTTCCCCTGCTTAGTGTGGTCAGTTGTTAATAGGAAGGCAGAAGGAATGGCAGGAACACCAGGGATTTCACACAAAGGAAACAATACAAAGAGAACAGGATACTTTCTCATACAAGTACATGGTACTGCAGGCACATATCAGGAATATGACATGTTGGGTTTACATACTCTTTAACTACCTCACAACAACTCTCCCAGACCGATTTGGCTTCTTTGACCACAACTTGGTCATTCTTGGGCCGATGGACAGCGTCTGTAATTTCCCTTCCTGGGCCATGTTGGCGGAGATCAGTGCCTTGGCACAGTTTTGTCCTTTTATTTTTTTTCTTTCATTTATTAAAGCTGTACTCCAGGATTCTGTTAAATAAGGTTTTCAAGATTCTCTTCACTGGTCCAAATAAACCACTAACAAATTTTAACAGAATATGGCTTGCATAGCGTTCCACTGAAAACTTCTCAGCTTCCAGGCGCCAGCAGGAGGACTTTAGATAGCCACGCATCACCTCTGCTTGTGGACATCACGCACCTTTACAGTCGTGCAATAATATTTCTGTCTGGAGTTCTGCTTTAAGTGAGAATGCAATAAATAAACATAAAGATCACAACATTTGGCCAGAGAAAAATGGCACAGTTTAGTCATGGGGCTGGAATCTACATGGGAGCCTTTAAAGCATTGCTCCAACTATCAGCAGATCGCAGGTGCAATGCCAGTCTCCAGCAGTAGAGCTGTCTGCCCATATTTCTGATATGGCCAGCCAGTTACTGAAGTCCAGGAAGTTCAGTGAACTACAAGAGTGCTCAGCAGCACCCTCATAGTTCATTGAGAAATGCAAGCTGGCAGCCGATGTGGCTGATCGTAGTTGTAGTTCAATCACGGAACTTTGTGAACTAATGTTGTATAACATTTGACAAGTCTTTAAAAGTACTAAGAATTTTCATACAAATGTTCAGTAAAATATTTACTAGTGTATGGTCTAGCTTTAGCTTACCGGGAACGGACGAACGGTGGGGGGGTGAAAGTCCTCAGGTAGAAGAAATTGTTAGGTGCGGTCTACTCATATGGTGAAACATTCATTGGGGGATCATTGGTAAGTTGTCTGTTTTTGCCATATCCAATGGTTTCTAACCAGTTTGCTATCAATTGTTGGGTATCAGATGATAGTTTGGATATCATTCGTTGGTTTTTATGATAACAAGCTGGTTAAAAGTGATGACAATTGCCTGAATAAGCAACCCTGAGTGATCTGATTCATAAACTCGCTGTCGATCTAGCAACAGAGCCTTGATTGAATTAATGCACACACAGGCATGGTGTTGGGACACGTCATGGAAACCACTGACAAAGTGAAAATCCCTTCAGCATGCTTGTAATGGTGATAAGAAGTAGACTTTGGAGCTTAGCTTCCTCTTAGGTGTATATCTGTTATTTGTTTCATTATCAGAACAGGGATTCTACCAGATCACGTGTATAATAGAACTTCACAAAGTGCTTACCGGTGTACACGTCTCTGGGGCTTTCTGATCATACAGACGTAGCACTGTCATTATGGCAATTACCTTTACACACAGTCCTTTGTTTCCATCTGACATCGAGCTCTAGAGTTGGCCAGTGCATGGAGTTTAATTCAACAGGTCGGAAGAGGCAAGCTGCATACATCTCCTTTGCTGGATTATCGAGGAAAGACATAATATTGTGCCAATAAGGTAACCTGTCCAATCACTGTTTTCCTTCGGCTGAGCTTGGCCAGCAGGATATGTACAGTAGACCAGCCATTCTCCGCCAAGGTTCCTCCAGAGGTTGCTAAGGGTTAATTGAGCTGTGGATGATTGACATCCTATTTAATGATGCCTGCATTATACTGGGGAGAGCTTGGCAGAGCCAGTGGCATTACACCAAAGATCTTTTCAGCTATCTGTAAGGGTGGTATTTTGACTACCAATGTAAGGGTCATTCTTTCCACTGACCACCATTGTAAGGAGCATTCTTCCCACTGACCTCCAATGTAAGGAGCTTTCTTCCCACTGACAATGTAAGGAGCATTCTTCCCACTGGCCTCCAATGTAAGGGCCTTTCTTTTCAATGAAAATCAACGTAAGGGGTATTTTTCCCACTGGCCTCCAATGTAAGGAGCTTTCTTTCCACTGAACACCAATGTAAGGAGCATTCTTCACACTGACCACCAATGCGAGGAGCATTCTTCCAACTGACCTCCAATGTAAGGAGTATTCTTCCCACTGATCTCCAATGTAATAGGGCATTCTTCCCACTGACCACCAATGTGTAAGGGACATTCTTCCCACTGACCTCTAATGTAAGGAACATTCTTCCTACTAACCTCCAATGTAAGGATGCATTCTTTCCACTGACCAACATTGTAAGGGGACATTTTTTCCACTGCCCACCAATGTAAGGGGGCATCCTTCCCACTGATCTCCAATGGTAAGGGACATTCTTTCCATTGACCACCAATGTAAGGGGCATTCTTCCCACTGACCTCCAGTGTAAGGAACATTCTTCCTAATGACCTCCAATGTAAGGGGGCATTCTTTCCACTGACCACTATTGTAAGGGGACATTCTTTTCACTGACCTCCAATGTAAGGAGCATTCTTCCCACTGATCTCCAATGTAAGGGGCATTCTTTCCACTGACCTCCAGTGTAAGGAACATTCTTCCTACTGACCTCCAATGTAAGGGGGCATTCTTTTCACTGACCACTATTGTAAGGGGGCATTCTTCCCACTGACCTCCAATGTAAGGAGCATTCTTCCCACTGACTTCCAATGTAAGGAGCATTCTTCACACCGATCTCCAACGTGAGGGGCATTCCTTCCACTGGGCCAATTACATTTTTAAATGAAGTATTATATAACAAGGGTTATTCTAGCACAACACAGTGATGAAAGTTTTCCAGCCTCCAAGTTATTTGTAGCACAACTCTTTCAGCCAGACAAAACTGGTCTAGACACAACCTCTTTGCTGGACTGGTTCTCCTGGTGTCTAGGGTAAACTTTTAGTCTGGTTCTCTTGTATCAGTGTCCGGGCACTGACCCTCAGTTCAGTTCACACATCGGTCCATTCAAGGCCAGACAAGCCTGGACATGTGCTCCCAAAATGTCCTCAGATGCTTCCACAGGAGAGCCCTGATCGAGTGCAGCTTCTTTCCTTTGTGGGCAAAACCACCTTGAGTATCTAACTAGATCCCTTTATCAGGCTACTTGTTCTGAGCTAGCATGCTTCCTTTCTTTGCCAGTGTAATTTACCATATTTACGCTATAAGAACCAGTGAGTATGAGTGTGTGTGTGTGTGTGTGTATATATATATATATTTATACAAAACATATTTATGATGTGTATATACTGTATAATGGAGATATATAAAACCTGGCATTTAGGGCAGACTACTACATACATTTTCACAACAGTAGTGTGATCATAGCTCATCCATCCACCCCAGGGCCTCCAAGAGTGAGTGCTGGAACGACTCCTAGGCTTCCGATGCTTCTTTTAATCCCTCCATAGAAGTGGACTGTAGAAGTGAATGTAAACAGTATGGTGAAGTGTAGTGATGTCACAGCCCTTCCTATCAGTATAAAAGCTTGGTCGGAGCTGTTGCAGCCAATCCCTTCAATAGATCACTGCTATAGTGATCTATTGCTGGCTGATTACAACCACCAGCTATAAAAAGTTCTGTCTGTGTTTAATTCACAGTATAGCAGGTGGTGACAGGGTCTCTTTAAATCTGCATAAAAAGTTTTATATATTATACATTGCATTGCAGGACCAACTGTTAACAGCGTTATCCGGGGGAAAGCAAGAGGGTGTAAAAGCTGCACACAGATAATAATAAACATTCCATTTTTTTGTATAGGTCTGTCTCATTTACTGTCATACTGATAATGTCTGTGAGGGGTTGGAAAATCTGAAAAGTCTTTTGATGGAATTCTCATCGCAGCCTTCTCTGTCATGTAAAGTATGTGCGTTGACTCCTGCAAATCCTGTTTTACAGAGCAGACAGACAGTGGATTGATGTGCTGAGGAAGTCGCGTCAATGACAGCAGCAAGCCCCTGCGATACGGAGCCCGGCTGCAGTATGTACCCTTCTCTTATAAGTCAGATGTTATTCCGTATCAGTGATTGCAGCTGTGTTACAAAGTTGAAATCTAGTATGGCTATATCAGAGGATAGCAACATGTTGTGAAATGCAGTGAGATCTTATCTGACTGAGGTTCTTCACTAACACTGAAGACATTGTGAGCTACCAGCCAAGTATGAGAGGGCTACTAGGATTGCCCAAGGTAGCATAAAATATAACCACATAAAGCGGAGTTCCACCCAAAAGTGGAACTTCCGCTTTAAGGGAAAGTGACCCCTGACCTGCCACAGGGTCCCAGCTCCACTTCCTCTCCTGGTGCCGCAGAACCCGGAAGGAAGTTCACCTCCCCCCCCCCCCCCCCGGCGATCTTCTGGGACACGTCACAGGTCCCAGAAAATACGCCAGCCATTCACAGCGCGCAGCCGATACCGGCGCCACATGGAAGAGGGGGAGAGAAGTGAGGCAGCGCGCGGCCACATTGCTGGAGCTTGGGACAGGTGAGTGTCTGACTTTTAAAAGGGTGGAACTCTGCTTTAAAGACCAGGCCTTTTTCTTACACTTTTTGTAAAAATAAGTTTTTTTTGTTTTTTTTTTTGCTAGAAAATGACTTAAAACCCCCAAACATATTATATATATACAGTATCTCATCTGTGGATCTATATACACAGTATCCCACAAAAGTGAGTACACCCCTCACATTTTGGTAAATATTTTATTATACCTTTTCATGTGACAACACTGAAATGAAATGACACTTTGCTACAATGTAAAGTAGTGAGTGTACAGCTTGTATAGCAGTGTAAATTTGCTGTCCCCTCAAAATAACTCAACACACAGCCATTAATGTCTAAACCACTGGCAACAAAAGTGAGTACACCCCTAAGTGAAAATGTCCAAATTGGGCCCAAAGTGTCGATATTTTGTGTGGCCACCATCAGGGGCGGACTGACAACCCATGGGGCCCCCCGGGCAATAGAAGATCATGGGGCCCCCATGTGACACTGTCCACACTCAAGCCAAACAAAACACCACCTACTTATTGCACTGCGCCCACATTACATACGTTCGCCCCTACAGATGTGGGAAAGATGTCCTGAGTGCCCAGACTAGCATGCCCCTGTTAGGCTAAGTACCGGAACTCAGGGCTGGAACTTGGTCCGGCTCTGGGCCCCAGGATTAGCACAGATTCCTTGGGACTGAAGTACCAGGAGCCTCTCATGGGGTCCCCTACTGGCCAAGGGCCCTCGGGTAGTGCCCAAATGCCCTTATGGTCAGTCCGCCCCTGGCCACCATTATTTTCCAGCAATGCATTAACCCTCTTGGGCATGGAGTTAACCAGAGTTTCATATAAATATATATATATTTTTAGCAGAGACCCTAGAGAATAAAATGTTGAGTTTTCTCATTTTTGATGTCACACAGGATTTGTGCACCAGTTTTTTGAGTGCAAAAAAAACCAAAAAACACTTTGATGAATTTTAATGCACACAAACACAATATAAGACCCAATTCTTAGGTATAAAGTGTTATGTAGAGTAAACATGTCATGCATTAAAATTGGGCTGTTTAGCGTTGCAGAAGAGGTCTGGCGCTTTAAAAAATTGTGGGGTTTTTTTTACACTTTTTCTTTAATTTTGTCTCCTTTGCTGTTTAAACACCAAGATCGTGTGATCAGATACTTTCCAAATGTAAAAATAGCACCATTTACATCTGAGAAACCAGAAGTCATGAAAATGCTCATCGCTTCCTGTTTGGTGGCTTTTATTTCGGGCTCACTGGGGAGATGGTAGAGCCCGAAGAGGCACCAGCGGGTGGTGGGAGGGGGGACCTCTGTAAAAGCCATCCACTGGCTAATTAGCCGCTAGGATGGCTTTTAAATAAAACCTGTCTGTCGGATAAAAAAATACAATATCGGCATGATGTCTGTAGCTGCAGGCATCATCCTGGTATAACCACTTGAAGTTAAATGACATACATGTACGTGATTTGTCAGTGAGTGGATGATCATGCCATGAATATTATGCTGTTGGAAGCAGCATTCTGGTTTTTGTTGGGGGGCAAGGATTATGGGATTATAGCTAGGGTTAAAGTTCAAGAGGTTATTTAAAGTGTATACAAAGCTTCTTTTTTTTTTTTTCAGTTTTTAATGAGTAAAGAAGGTTAGCACCATGTCCCGTCAATGAGATTTGCCTTCACTTCCTGCCCCAGAGACACAGCAGGAAGTAAGAGGGAGGTCTCTCAAAGCAAAGGTATATCACTTCTTAGATAATTGTTTCCCCATTGGAGTTCCCCAGTTATTCTGTTTCTGTAAAAAAAAAATGTTTCCATCAATTTCGATTCTGGAGACAATGGTTGCCAACCAGGACCAATAGTGAGGGTGAGTCTCTCCAGATGGGACATAGATAGCAATAAAAACTTGACACATGTTCTAAGCTATCCACTATCTATCCAAAACAGAAAAAGTGAACATTTTTAATCCCCTTTTAAAAGTAAATGGTTGGTTAAAGCCCAGATAAAAATGATCCCTTGCAATTGGGTTGTGCCCGCATTACAAAGGTTAATAGCTCGTTTTCGTTTAGGGGAGAGGCGAGAAGTTTTCACTTACCTGATCCTCTGCTCCCCCGGTAGGCAACGATCCCCCACAATTCAGCAGTTGATTGTCCCTCAGTATCCTCGCATCAAGAGCAGGGCTATGGTTAATGGAAAGATTGATTTCTCTTCACTTCAGATAGGTTCGTTATGTTACTAATTCTGTTGCATTGATTCGTTTCGGAATTAGTTTAGTTTAATTTCATTTTGTTACATTTTGTTTTGTTTATTGATTTTCTAACAAAATTTTTTTTGGAATGATTTTAATATGGATCGGTCGAAAAAAAAAAGATTGACCGATTCTAATTCTGTGTGAAAAATAGCTGGTTGTTAAGGAGCGAGCCAGGAAGCCGACCGCCACGTCCTTAACAACCGATGACTCAACAGCTTCCCCGCTGAGAGCTGAAATGTAAACAAAAGAATGCTGGCAATAGAGAATTCAGAAAAAAACAGCATGGGGTCCTCCCTTCAATCCATACCAGGCCCTTCGGATCTGGTATGGATTTTAAGGGGAACACCATGCTTAAAAAAAAAAAAATAAAAAAAAACCCCAAACGTGTGGGGTCCCCCTAAAGTCCATGCCAGACCCTTATCTGAGCATGCAGCTCTGCAGGCCAGGAAAAGGGGGGGGGGCGAACCAGGCCCCCCCCCCCCCGAACCATACCAGGCCACATACCCTCAACACACCATCTGCTTGCTCCTCCGTCTGACTTTTCTTAAATAACTAAGGGGTGGAGTCATCCGATGATGCAATCTGGTGACCCTGCCTCCTTGTGGTGTCAATGAACCTGCATTCATTACTGTTTAATTCTGAGATTCGGATACATCCGAATCTCCGAATAACCAAAAGTTGATCTGAATTTACATTCGGACCAAACTAATTGCACATGTCTGCTATGAACCCTGCTCTGGCCTCGATGAGGTTAGGACCCTAAACTGCTTTTCCCAGAGTTGGGCTTTAAATTTTGGGATCAAGGTAAATAATAATGGTTAGGGTGAGGGTTGAGTGTTAAATTAAGGTTATACGTTAACCTCCTTGATGGTATTCCCGAGTGTGGCTCCAAATTGCAGTAACCCCGAGCCACACTGGGGATTGCAT
Organism: Glandirana rugosa; assembly: GCA_018402905.1. Taxonomy (NCBI): domain Eukaryota; kingdom Metazoa; phylum Chordata; class Amphibia; order Anura; family Ranidae; genus Glandirana; species Glandirana rugosa. The sequence goes on along the minus strand of BLSH010213158.1, from coordinate 490,077 downwards.
CGCTGGATCCAGGCAATGTTACTTACCTTGTCCCCTGGATCCAGTGATGCCCCTCCCCCGCTGTGTCCGCAGGCTCTGTCCTTGCCTGATGCCTCTATGTGCCGGGCTCCGTTCCCTGCGAGCGTCGTGGCACACGGAGGCGGAGCCTGGTGGGAAATTCAAAAGGTGAAACACACAGTAAACATACAGTGCACTGTAATCTGTAAGATTACATTACTGTATGAAATCATTTCACACCCCCTTTGTCCCTAGTGGTTTGCCCAGTGATCTGCTTGCACTTTTATATTATATATGTCATTCTTTCTACTTAGAAACTTGAGAATGTCCATGGCAACCAAAAAGTGTCCCTTTATGACAAAAGTGGTTTTTGATCAGCTAGAAAACAGCGATAGTAAATAAGAATCATTTGCAGAATTGAGTGATACTCATTTTTGGGGAAATTTATCATCAGACACTGAAAGTGACGGCAGCGACAATTCTGCAACTGAGTAAATTTCTGTGTTTTTGACCAGATTTTATTTATTCATTTATTTTATTATTAAATATTTATTAATTATTATATTATCATCTTTGATAATTATTTATAGTTATTTATTATATTATACTTTTTTTATTTCATATATATTATAATTTATGATTTCATGTTTCAAACGTTATCATACCCGAAATGTCTACTAGACTCTTGTTTGAACAGGTTTAAGTGAGTTATTCCTAAAAATTACCGGCCTATAATATAAAACGCCAAATTTCCATGCAAAATAATGGTACCGCTTCCAGCACCAAAAGTCTGAAATAATCATACCGCTAGGGAGGTTAATGTGTTACTAAACCCACAACAATAAAATCTGTCTGTATATGCAGAATAGCATGCTTGTTATAACTCACTGTGAAACTTAAGTTAATCCTTTGCATTGTGTAAAAAGGCTCTTGATCCTGTATGCACAGATCCCCCCCTCCTGCAGGGTCTCTCTGGGCAAGGTCAGATAAGATAGTCATAGTGGTCCCCCTGCACATGCTCAGTTTGGTCTGTAATGCTGTAGAGCACATATGTCAAACACAAGGCCCGCGGGCCGAATGCGGCCCTCCAGGCCTTGTCATGTGGCCCTCGCACCCAGTTTTGCAGCCGGAATGTGGAAGAACTCCATTTTGCCACCTCCAACTTTCACCCCCTGCTTTTGCTCCCTGCAAGATGAGACAAAGCCGTCTACAGAGGGAGGTAGTAGAGCTAGGCAAGGCAGGAGAGAGATGCAAGGATTCTTCGGTGAGGGGGTTGGTGTTGTACATTGTGTATAGCACACCCCTAAACCCTGCATTCTGTACACAGCACACCCCTGAAATGTGTATGTAACGCACTCCTGAACCCTGCACTCTGTACATAGCATAAACCTCGGTTCTGCACTCTGTACATAACGTACTCTTGTACCCAGCACTTTTTACGTATCGCACCCCAGATACAACCGGCCCTTTTGGGGCAACCATATGGCTAATGCGGCCCTCGATGAAATGGAGTTTGACACCCCTGCTGTAGAGAATATTTCCTTGTTGAGCTGAGCTAGTCAGGTCTCATGATATTGACATCACACATGTGGGCGTGTATGCAGATCCTAAATGACAGCCCAGTCCCTCCCTTCTCCTCCATGCCCAGTAACTAAAAAAGAACACAGTGGATGGGATGTTACCTCTTGAGTAATGGATGATCCGCCTCCCATAATAAAAATCTCCTCCTACCTGAACACTCGGCACTCAGGCGGACCCTGCAGTTCATCACATGACCGTGGTATACAGATCAGCCAAAAGATATATAGTAGCAGTATTTTAATGTAAAAGAAGATTTATAAGCTGTGGGCACTGTGGGTGGGGGGGTAAACTATTTCCATATTACTGGGTTTAGTAACGCTTGAAGGTTTCAATCTTAAAGTGTTCCTGTGCTGGTCCCCTTCATAATAATCAAGCATAGTCATTTAGCACCATTTTCTATAGGTGCCAATATGTTGGGTCAGCTTTGTCTCCGAGGGACCCAAGAGCTCTGAAACACAGGGCAGGCTTCCACCTTGTCTAGGAAAACATTGCTAGGCACCACCATGTTAGGCCAGTAGGAAGTAATGGAAATTAAGGGATGGACCTAAGCACCAATGTCGTAATCCCGCAGGTGGTCAGAAAATCGGAAAATAATGAAGCAACCAAAAGTTTGAATGTTAACCCTTCTAACCTTCTGCCTTTTGACGTTGAGTACTTTGTGGTAAATAGGACTCTGACCGGTTGCTGATGCAGAAAATGGGGGTTGAGCCGGTGTATTTGAGCTGTCCATGGGGGCCTTGACCGGTGTACAACACTGTGTACTAGAGTTTAGTAAGATGGGTGATTAGACAACATACAGAGGTCAGGCAGAGGTCAGACGCTTTTGGAGGTAGATCGAAGACACCTAACAAGAAACCATATAAGAGTCTTGCTCTTCATAATGAAGTAGGACATTGTCGGTGCTCTTTTAATCAAATAACCAATGCTTCCAAGTAATGAACCTTGTCATCATTCAAGTAAATTGGTGAGGGAAATTGAGACTGGATCCAAGGATTTTACAGTTTGTAAGTCCGTCTTTTCAAGTACCACAAAGTGTTTACATAGTAATTGAATTCACTCTTGAGAAACTGTAGAGGTCCTTAAACAGATATGTTACGGGAGGAGATAATGAAGCATCAGCTTAGCTGCCTGCATGTACTTCTGAAGTGGATAGCAAATTATCTTTAAATTCCATTTTTCCTCTCTTGCTTACATTTATCAGTGGAAAGGCTAAGTGCGAACATGCTGTGCGGGGAACTGTGCCAACTAATCAGATGACAAATTTTGAAGCTGCCCCCATGGTCTTGTTTCCCAACATACTACTAATGTCTGCATATACAACTAGGCATCCCTGTTGGTAAACATTTAGGAGTTTTTCGCTATGAAGGGCAGAGCTGATAACGTTTTAGAAGAGTGAGCTTTAGTATATAATGACCAGTGAATTCAAAATGTACGTTTTTAGTAGATGCTAAAGAACTTGTACATTTTACTTACCTTTTGTAGGTTTCCTCCAGTAACGGTGTCTCTGTGTTTGACTTTACAATCCCATGGCTTTACATCTCCTGTCGCATGTATGGCGTGCCAGTGGATGGAATAGTGGCACTGGGTTGAGGGATGCTTCCCAAGCGTTGGTGTTTAGTGGTCACCTACCTTTACATATGTGGTCCTGTGCTGCTTCTCTACTGGCCGTCTGACTTGAACTATGCAGGCACCATTTTGCAGGAGATCACTTAGCTTGACTGCTCCAGCTCTGCTACTTTGCTGGATGCTGGTCCGTTCAACGACTTTGCACACAGCAGTTCCAGATGTATTTTGAGGACTGCTGGTATAAGTGAATTTAAATCTAGCCTGGACACCTTTCTTACTAAAAATGGCATCTTAAGTTTTTCTGCCTGCATTTAGTGGTTTTCTGCAGATAGATAGATAGATAGATAGATAATGTGCATAGAATAGATATGATAGAATATGTTAAAGCCCATCCCCAGGTGGTGAAAGTTAAAATCCTTCCTTTGAGTGGGGGCTACCCCCCCCCCCCCCCCTGCACTGCAAGGGTGAAATCCTTGGGGCCACAAAAAAAGCAGTTTTACTTACCTGATCCTTTGCTCCCCTTAGCAGTTCATCCTCTACTCACCTATGCTCTGGCAGTGGATTGTCCTTTGGCGTCCTCACGTCCAATTCAGGGCACTGCACTATAAGGGTTAAATCCTCATTTAGGTCTAGGAGGCCACAATAAAAGCAGTTTTACTTACCTGATCCTTTGCTCTCTTTAGCAGCTGGTCCTCTACTCTACTCCCCAACTCCCCTATGCTCTGGCAGTGGATTGTCCTTTGGCTTCCTCAGGTCCAATTCAGGGCACTGCACTGTAAGGGTTAAATCCTCATTTAGGTCTAAGAGGCCACAAAAAAAGCAGTTTTACTTACTCAATCCTTTGCACCCCTTAGCAGCTGGTGCTCTGCTCTACTCCCCTATGCTCCAGCAGTGGTTTGTCCCTTGGCGTCCTCACGTCCAATTCAGGGCTGGGTGCACAGCTTCAGACTTGATGATATCAGAGGACATGGGAATGTTGGAGCCTAGGGGAGAAGTGATTGTGGGATCCTGTCTAGCAGCGCAGAGGGAGCCTGCTGGAACAAAGGATTAAGTAAGTATTTCTGCTTTACGTGGTTCCCTTAGAGTAGACCAATGTTTCTCAACCGTTTTTCGGTCAAGGCACCCTTAAAATTCCTCACACTCTCAAGGCATCCTTTAAAATAATGGACAATCACAAGGTATAAAAGCAGAAAACACTGCGCTAAAAAGTATCAAAATAAATATATAAATAAATAAATGTATGAACCAATCAAACAATATCGAGCAGCTGCTGTGTGAATAATATAAGATCAAAAAAAGTCCACTAAATCTGTGATAGTGAAAGCAGCGCTAGAGTCAAATTAATAAACTCATGCAAAATAAATCTTGCGCAAAATGCAAAAAAAGTGCTGGTGCAAAATATCAACAGTGCAACATAATATATAAAGTGCAAGAGAAAGTCCTCTTTGGGTTAAGCAGCTACGATGTGCACACGCATGCGGTGATCAGTGGTGAAGGACTTTGTTTATGAAACATCGTAGCTGCTTAACCCAAAGAGGACTTTCTCTTGCACTTTATATATTATGTTGCACTGTTGATATTTTGCACCAGCACTTTTTTTGCATTTTGCACAAGATTTATTTTGCATGAGTTTATTAATTTGACTCTAGCGCTGCTTTCACTATCACAGATTTAGTTGACTTTTTTTAATCACAAGGTACCCTCTAAAATTATGGACAGTTTTGAGGCACCCCATTCTAAAATGTAAAAACTATTCTAATCGTTTTACAGATTACATCGACCTCCACACATGGAGGACACCCAACGTTAGAGGTGATTTATTCTTCCAAATCCAATACACTTTTGCACACTGGCACTGACTAGTATTCCAATGTTTCTTCTCTCCCTCAGTTTTTCTCCATCACTCTGCTAATGTCACCCCAGTGCTGACAGAGAGGGGCAGGGGTCATTGGTTGTTAGGACGCCGATGGCTAGACAGTTGTAATGATGCATTATGAAAACCTGTCGCTTTGTGTAACTCAAAGGCAGGCTTCATCCACCTGCTGGCTTGTATACAATTTGGGGGCAATTTTTAGGCATTTTGCCAAGGCACCCCTGAAGAAACCCCAAGGCACCCCAGAGTGGCTGGGCACCCTTGTTGAAAAAGGCCGCCTTAGACCATGGGTGCTTAACCTGTGGCCCTCCAGCTGATGCGGAACTACAAGTCCCATCATGCCTCTGCCTTTGGGAGTCATGCTTGTAACTGTTAGCCTTGCAATGTCTTATGGAACTTTTAGTTCCGCAACAGCTGGAGGGCCACAGGTTGAGCACCCAGTACTTAGATTGAAACACACATTTAACCCTTGAAATGTTGGGGCAGCTCCAGAACATTGTTTTCTTTCCCTGGAGTTTACATTTTTAGCAGTATTAAACAAAAAAACAAAAATGAAATATTTTGTAGCTTGCCGATCTTTTAATGTGATTGTCTACATTTATTTTCTACTTAATAGACTTTGTTTCCTTTATTTTCACTGGCAATCCTAAACTCCACTCCATAAGATGAACAATGGAGACACCTTTGGACAGCAGCATTGTTAATGGGGGAGAGGGTAATGCTGGATGTACTAGCAGATTTTGTTGGAATTGACTAACAAATTAAAGCTGAGCTCCATTTGCTTCAGTCACAGCAAATGTTTTTTTCCTTTTGGGATAAAAGTTTTATAAAAATGAATAAAAGCTGATCCAGTAAGTGGTAAATGGCTTGTCTCAACTGCCACTTTTGCTGGACAGCTTGGTCTGTCAACTGCCCCCCCCCCCATGTCATTATAAACAAATGACAGGAACCCTTTTGTTCTGGGAGGACGTCATCCCGAGAACACGCCTTGCACGGCCGCTCCAGGCCACGCCAGCATAATCTGTCACCCAGATGACTCATCAGTGTACCGGCCCACTGCCACTAATGTGATCACTGTGACCAATCACAGTAGACCACATGACGGTTGCAAACAATGAATGGTTTTCTTTCATGCCATTCATTGTATACAGTTGTGTTGCTAGCTGTGATTGGTCACAGTGATGAGGCTCTGACGAAGAGGTCTAAGAACCTCGAAATGCGTAGGCCTTCATGATGTGAGGACTATCCTGACTTGAAGTTCGAATGAACGAGCAGGAATTCCATATTGTCTGAAATGTTCGTTTATCAAGCTCGTTTGTGAGTATATCACTTTTATCTTTCAATAAAGTTTGTGTAGAAGGTAATGCGCCAGGCCAGTGCGCCGTTGTCTTTCTGTTTGCATTATCACATGGTACAGACAGGGCCAATCACAGCTAATCACAACAGTACACAGTGTCTACACAATGTCATTCAATAAAAATATGTGCTCATAGCAGTGAAATTCACTGCTATAAGCAATCGTAGTGTGTAAAAAAAAAATCCTGATCAACTTCCCAGAGTGAATCAGTGTTACTATGGTAACACTGTATTGCTCTGGTCACAGTAATAAAAAAAGTAATAAAAGGAAACATTTAAAAAAAATGTAATTTAATTATTTATTTATTTTTTATATACTGTCACCAGTTAGTGCCCCTGGTACCCGCCACACCAGTTATAAGATGATGCTGTACTGCACTGGTGACAGTATGCAAAAAATGTTTTAAAAATCTGAAACTATTTTTTCCCCTTCATTTTCCATAAAAATGCAACTTCAAAAATCGTGCCATGTCTCTTACTAAATACCTTGGACTGTCTACTTTCCAAAACGGGGTAATTTGGGGGATATTTCTACTGTTCCTGGCATTTTCGGGTCTCAAGAAATGAGAGGCCGTCAGTAAATCAGAATTGATTGATTTCCAGATATATACCATAGCATAGTTTGTGGACTCTATAACTTTCCTACAGACTAAATATACGCTGCTTTGGGTTCTTTTCACCAAAGAGATGTAGCAGAATACATTTGACTTAAATTCATGAAGAAAGATTATTTATTTGCAAAATTTTATAACTGAAACAAAAACACTTTTTTTCCCCAAAATGTTTGGCCTTTTTTCATTTATTTAGCAAAAAATAAAAAACCCAGTGGTGATTAAATACCACCAAAAGAAGCTCTATTTGTGTGAAAAAGAAAAATGATAAAAATCTTATATAGGTACAGTGTAGCACGACCGTGCAATTGTCATTCAAAGTGCGACATCTCTGAAAGCTGAAAATTAGCCTGGGCAGCATGGGGATAAAAGTGCCCGGTATTGAAGTAGTTAAAGGAAGTTGAAAAAATAACAGACTTGATGGCTGGATCACCAGATGAAAATAAACAAAAATAACCCTAATAAAAAATTAATTCAGCCACCACATCTAAAAATGTATATAAAGTGTTCGCTTTTGGGTTTAGATATGCTTTAATTTTTATAACATTGATGTGCTGGCTAGCTTATTAGTATTACATAGAAATTCTAGAAGGGAAGTGCAGAAGTTTTTTTTTTTTTTTTTATCATTTACCATAGATAGTTATGGGAATGCAATGAACATTAGGTTTTCTTTCTTCAAAGAAAGGGTGGGTTCTAGGAAGCGCATTATGTTTATATGGAGAACGTGTTTAGCGGAGTTCCTTTTTAACCTGAGCAGTTCATTTATCATGCAGCCTGTGTTCTCACAGTGTGCAGCACAACATTTGCAGCGCAGACGTTCCGCTTTTTAGGCTAGGTAAACTAGCCGTGGCTTGGAAGCAAAATGACATTTTCCTTGCATAACCAACCGCGCACTGCGCGCTCGCACTGTACGCACTCTATTCAGGGGGGATTATTATGGTTTTGTTCTTCACCCGGTCCCAAGATGTGAAAGAGCCCTCTGAAGCAGAAATATTTTATTTTTCACGGTTATAATAAGTGGAATCAAATCTTTTCTGCCTACTTCACATCTCATCTAGTAACTTTGTTCAATCATGTCGCAAATCGCCAGAAATTTGATATATTTCCAGAGTTTAATTATAAGAAATTAGAAGCCTTTATGAAGATGCTATTGTTATGGGGGACAGCAGGATTCTTTTATTCAGTGCAATTAAATTTCAGTCTGTTGGGACATTCAATGGGTGATAACGAATAACATGACACTCCCGTTTTGTGAGGGACACTTTAGAATCTATCCCAAGAATACAATGTAATATTTTGCAGCTACCAGTCCTTAGTCCTTTAATTTCATTAGACAATTCTATCAATTGCATACGCCCTGTCCTAGGGTAACAACTCTCATTGTATCAATGGAGTACAGAGTTATTCGAGGATAGGATGTGTGTTAGGACTAGGGTTGCACCGAAACCACTTTTACAAGACCGAGTACAAGTACCGATACATTTTTCAAGTACTCGCCGATACTGATAACCAATACTTTTTTAATGTCATGTGACAGTGGCACTAATATGCAGCACTGATGAGGCTTGGACTGTGTCGGTAGTTTTTTTATTTATTTTTTTTTCAATTTTATTTTTTACAATTTATATATTTTTTGTTATATTATTTTACAATGCTTTCTTTTTTTTGGGTGGGGGGAGTGGATAGTGTTTAAAAAAAAAAACATTTTAACTTTTAAATATTTATTACAATTCTTTCTTTTTTTATTATTAGTTTTTTTATCAGTCTTGTTGGGAGGGGGACTTTGGTGAGATATCAGGGATCTTAAAAGACCCCTGACATCTCCCCTTTGAGACAAGGAAAGGCACTGAGTACACAGATTCCCCAGTCCCTTTCTCAGAAGCCTCAGCTGCACTGAAGATGAATGGACAGGAGACAGAGGCTCCTCCCCATTCATAAACTGAAGCATCGTTAACCCAGTTTACAATGCTCAGTTATGAATGGACAGAGTCAGTGATCATGGAGTCTGGGCATTTAGAAAAGGAAGGAGCCGGTAAATGACATATATATATATATATACCGGCTCCTTTCTCCGCTCTCCATCTGACAGATATGGGAAAAAGGGGGACTGGAGGAGGACACGGAGAGCACAGAGAAAGACCTGGAGGAGGACACGGAGGGGGAACAGTGGAGGGCCCAGGGAACCGGAGGAGGATACAGGGGACAGTCAAGGGTGATCGGTGCGGCAGTGGGGGGAGTTACAATCACCGATCTTCCAGTTTGGCTTTCAATAAAGCAGCTGAAAGCCGTGGAAGGGAAAGGAGGAGAAGCAGCTGTTAGCTGCTTTATTGAAAGCCACAGGGAGAGAGATTGGTGATTGTAACTGCCCCCGCAGCCGCACCGATCATCTCTGAAGCTGCCCAGGTATCGGAATACTCATCGGAGTAATTGTACTCATGCAAATGCTCAGTATCGGTACCAATACTAGTATTGGTGCAACCCTAGCTAGTTACAAAACACCTCCACCTTCTTCCCTCCACAACATAGGGAGAGGCGTTCTGAAGTTTATAGAGAGAACTCAAAACGGGGCTGACCACATTGTTTGAGATCTCAATGCAGCATTGTCAGCCTAAAGCCGGAAGCTAAGAGCTAACTGGATTTCTGGTGGGATCAATAAGGGTATGTCTGTATCGAACAGTTATCAAAAAAAATATTTTAAAGCGTAATCAAACCTCTGCCATAAATACATTTAAATATGGGCCCCAGTAGCTTTATTGTGCTGGTGTGCACAACATATTTGCATATTATGGCAGACATAGCTGGCAAGTGATCCCCTCCAGTGCTGTGGTCTCCAGTCTGTCACGGTCTCTTTCATCTTCTCCAGGTCTTTTTTCCAGGTTCAGACTCTATCCCCTTGATTGGCCAGGTCACAATGATGTCACTCCTACACATGCGTAGGAAAGTCACGTCGCCATGGCACAAAAAGTGCTGAAAATATATGTTTTGCTGCGCATACAGTATGGGGCTCAGTGTACACAAGCGCTAACAGGCAGGGAGGGGGTTTATGACAGAAGAGACCAATAAAGTTTTTTCTGTCATAAAATCCTACCTGCCAGCAGTTTTGTACTCTTTAGGTTTAAGTCCACCTTAAATGACATTGCAAGGCTTATTAAAAAAAAATGATGGAGTGGGGCTTTAAATTTACCATTATTTATATATTCCCAGCATTTGAAGAAAAAGTTTAGGTAGGTCATGACTTTCCGCTTTTACGGTACTCCAGGGCTGTTACTGCCCAGCATATGTGAAATGTTTGGTACCCAAACTGCCAAACTTGTGATGCTTTGGATCCCTGTCCTTCTTGTAAATCTCCTTTTTACAGATACGCTATATTACCAAAACTATTGGGACGCCTGCCTTTACACAGACATGAACTTTAGTGGCATCCCAGTATTAGTCCATAGGGTTCAATATTCAGTTGGCCCATCCTTTGCAGCTATAACAGCTTCAACTCTTCTGGGAAGGCTGTCCACGAGGTTTAGGAGTGTCTATGGGAATGTTTGACCATTCTTCCAGAAGTGCATTTGTGAGGTCAGACACGGATGTGGATGAGAAGGCTTGGCTCGCAGTCTCTGCTCTAATTCATTTGAAAGGTGTTCTATCAGGTTGAGGTCAGGACTCTGTGTGGGCCAGTCAAGTTCCTCCACCCCTGACTCGCTCATCCATGTCTTTATTGACCTTGCTTTGTGCACTGGTACGCAGTCATGTTGGAATAGGTAGGGGCCTTCCCCAAACTGTTCCTACAAAGCTGGGAGCATGAAATTGTCCAAAATGTCTTGCTATGCTAATGCTTTAAGAGTTCCCTTCAGTGGAAGTAAGGGGCCAAGCCCAACCCCTGAAAAACAACCCCACACCATAATCCCCCCTCCACCAAATTATTTGGGTCAGTGCACAAAGCAAGGTCCATCAAGACATGGATGAGCGAATTTGGTGTGGAGGAAGTTGACTGGCCTGCACAAAGTCCTGACCTCAACCTGATAAAACACCTTTGGGATGAATTTGAGCAGAGACTGCAAGCCAGGCCTTCTTGCCCAACAAGCCTGACCTTGTCTTGTCTTGTCCGACAAGCCTGACCTCACAAATGTGCTTCTGGAAGAATGGTCAAACATTTCCATAGACACTCCTAAACCTTGTGGACAGCCTTCCCAGAAGAGTTCAAGCTGTTATAGCTGCAAAGGGTGGGCCAACTCAACCAGTGCACAAAGCAAGGTCCATAAAGACATGGATGAGCGAGTTTGGGGTGGAGGAACTTGATTGGCCTGCACAAAGTCTTGACCTTAACCCAATAGAACACCTTTGAGATGAATTAGAGCAGAGACTGTGAGCCAGGCCTTCTAATCTACATCAGTGCCTGACCTCACAAATGCGCTTCTGAAAGAATGGTCAAACATTCCCATAGACACACTCCTAAACCTTGTGGACAACCTTCCTAGAAGAGTTGAATCTGTTATAGCTGCAAAGGGTGGGCTAACGCAATATTGACCCCTACGGACTAAGACTGGGATGCCATTAAAGGCAGGCGTCCCAATACTTTTGGTAATATAGTGTATGTTGTGGTGCATACAGTAGGCTGCCCTGCCATTACTTATGTATGAAACCGTTGTGAAGCCCCTTTCACATCATCAATTTGACATTGCGATTTTCACGTGTTGCATAGGGCAGCCCATTCACTTGAATAGGCTGCCCTATGTGCGTTTGCTATTTGTGGAGGCATGGTTTGCCGGAATTGATGCGCAATCGTGTTGTGTGGCAATTGTGACAGAATTACACCACATTTGGGGTGCCATGAATTGTGCTGTGATTGCCACGTAATTTGGGATAGGGTGAAGAAGGACTAGAACATCTTTCAGGGTTTATTGCTGCCTGCGGCCACTATCCCGCATTCTTGGTTGTCACCAGAACTGGAATAGAGGGGAAATCTTCCAATGGAGACACTAGTTCTGGTGAACCTGGGGACAAATAGGGATCCCCTGACTTTGGATGAATGTTTGCTCACTTCCTGTTGTGACTATGGGACAGGAAAATGTTTTGCCATCTGTGTCCCACTGGGGAGATTTCCCCAATGGGACTCCGGTGGCAAATGAACCCCAAAAACTGAAAGGAATTCTAACACTAAATGGAAAACAAAAATTAAAGTTTTGCCTTTAGTTCTACTTTAAAGATTGCAATGTTAGGAACACAATTGTGTACATCGGATATAATATTATATATGATTTTATATATAATAAATAAAGAATGACTGTTTTATAGCCTGAAAATGCCATGGCATTCATAATGGGTTGGCCCAAACTCTATTCACAGGCAACAAACCCTTAAAGAATAACTATTTTCAGTGGTGTCGAAGAAAGTACTGTTATCCTTTTTGCCTACCCCTACTTTTATTGGACTGCACCGGTATTTATCAGAGATTGCTTTTCCAGTCAACTTAATAAACTTCTATGGGGCTGTTTCTCAAGTGTCTTATGAAGTGGGGGAAAAGGCATTTACAGGCCTATAAGAATCAACAGACAAGGCCGGGGCAAGGATGAACATTCCTGCAGACCACACTCCTGTAATGTAAGTTAATATACAACTTAAAGGGGGACGATGGGGAGTTTCTTTAAGTTGGGGTGGGGGGAGGGCAAATTAAAACTTTATTATCTCTGAAAGTGCATTGATCCTTTAACAATTAAAGTGATAATGATCACACACTGTTTAATTTACATTGTCCCTCCTCATTATGTATGTGGATGATGGCACTGTAATTATTTTGATAAAAAAGCATCTAAGTACTTTTTTCCTAATCGATATACAGCTGTCACAGATGACCCAGCTCTTTCCCAGCCTGTCTGCAGGGAAACATAAGCAGGAGGAGCTTCTAGTCCTCTGCTACTGGTTACATGTTCAACATAAAAAAATAAAAAACAGCCTTTGAAAAACAGAATAAGAAATAAATACATAAAATCAATAAACTGTTTAAAATTGTCACACAAATATATATTTGAAATCAAATCATTATTATTTTTGGCAATAACATGGGACAGATTTCTGCCAGTCACAGGCTGCAGCCTATGTCTTAGAATAAGAGGGAGGAGAAGCCTTAATTAATCTACATATAATATCCCACCCCCATTGTGTGTAGCTGTTTAGTGGGCATGGAGGAGAAAGGAGAGATTAGGCTGTCTTTTACCACTGTGTATATGCTCTCATGTGGGACTCTATAGTAACATGGGCTGCTCAGATGTTATAGGGAGGAAATGCTCAGCATAGAAACTCACTGAAAACTGAGCATGTGTAGAGTTGCCACCATAACTGCAAAATCCCTAACTGAATTGGGGACATGAACAGAAGGTGGCGTTAGAGAGTAGCAGGATCAACCAGATTTTTTGTAGAATACAGGAAATTAATTTCATAGTAGGCTTGTGGAATTCATTTCTTTCCAAATTTAATTTTTACCAAATTTGGCAAAGTTCGGCAATTCAGACGAATTCCGAATTTAGAATTTCCGAATTTTTACAAATTTTCATTTTTCTGAATCGCGGTAATTCGGCAATTGTGGTCATTGGGATATTCACGTTAATTCAGTAATTGCGATAACTCTGAAATTCGGAAATTCGCTGTAATTCAGCAATTGCAGTAATTGTGGTAATTCGGCAATTCGGAACAGCCGAAAATTCGGAAATTCGAAAATAACAAAGAACATTTGAAATAATAACTAACTGTTAAATAACTATTAAATTATAGGTATTGAATTTCCGAAATACCACAATTGCCGAATTACCGCAAATTTCCAAATTACCACAAAATTCGGAATTACCACAATTGCCAAATCACTGCGAATTTCCCATTTTTCGGATTTCTGAATTTTTTGAATTTCCGAAAAAATATTAAAAGAAAAAAAAAAAACAACAAATTTTTTAGCCATGCACAAGGCTATCTCATAGTGACTGAGTGAGTCTAAACCGCATATAAAACACCATTTATTGATGTTTTTTTTATGATGTGGGTTTGGTGGCACTTTAACCTTGATATAGCAGCACATGTCAAGATAATGGAAACCCATTTCATTTGGAAACTATGGGCTATGTCTATTCAGATCTAAGCTGGGTAACCAACCCCCACTAAAAATGCTAAGTCTGGGCATGTAAACCTATCCATTAGGGAAGGGGAGATGGGGAGATGATACCAAAATTATACAGGAAGAACTACTCAGCCTTGGCTAACGGCATCTAAATATAAGCCTTCCATAGCCAAGACCCATAAACTCGTTCACACCGATACCAGTAACACGTCTGTAACCATGTGGGAAAAGCAAACAGGACACATAAATCATATACTGACTCATCCGGTCTTCAGCCCAGGTTCACACTGCTCCTACATGAAAGTCTCGCGACTTCGATCCGACTCTGCCCTGCAACTTCAGTCCCATTTTCATCTGACTTATTGTGACTTTTTACACTCTATGCTATTGAAATCGTATCAAAGTTGGACCAAAGTAGTGCAGGAACCTTTTCTACAGTCGGAGCGACTTGTGTTGGATCAGTTAAGACTAGAGTTGAGCGAACACCTGGAAGTTCGGGTTCTGCTGGTCCGTCCGAACTTCGGGACAAAGTCCGGGTCCGGGTCCGGACGGAACCCGAACGATCGCACGGACAACGAACCCCATTGAAATCAATGGGGACCCGAACTTTTAGGCACAAAAATGGCTGTAGGAAAGTCCTGGAAAGCCCCAGAGGGCTGCAAAAGGAAGTAAAATGGGAGTAAGGGTAGGGCAAGTGCCCTACAAAAAAATGGGGACAGGGAAATAACTTTAAATATTTTTAAAAAAATAAAAACTTAAAAAATGCAAAAATGGAGGTGAATGTGGATCATCTTCAAACTGTGTCTGAAAAGTATTAATTAACGGTAGAAGCCATATAACTGTTCTAAAATCATCTTCAAACTAGGGCAAGTGTCCTACAAATAAATGGGGAGAGGGAAAATAAATTAAAATCAAATTTAAAAAATGGGAAGGGGGGTGGATGTGGAGTAGGAGTCTAGAGGTTGACTAGGCCGTGACCGTGGAA
>BLSH010213158.1:458952-473704 GCA_018402905.1 Glandirana rugosa | reverse complement strand
TACACATATTCTCTGTCCGAAATGTATATATAACATGTAATTATAGTCAGGGATGGGAGTTCCTCGAATGTTAGATTCCAGGGATTGAGTGTATGTATGTGTATGATCCCGGTTAAATCTGTCCTAGGTTAATTGGATGGTCGTACAGAGGACATAATAGTCTTCAAACGACCTGGACCACTCAATAGCCTGTATCCAGACCTAGACGAAAGTCGTAGATGACTAGGGAGGACTTAAGAGGAATTCGGGCCAAGTGTGACCACGCTGTACCCTACGCTGAACACTCTGGGGGTTCAGTCTACTGTACAGTTTAATTTACGAAGGGATACTCTCGGCAGAATTGATCACAACTCGCTTGGGCCTGACATTGCAAGCCCAGGCATGGCTTGAAAGCCCACAGGCACCGTGCCTGGGCCTGGGCCTGTAAAGTTTTGAAATGTCCGGGTCCGGGTCCGTGCCACGGACACCCGAAAGTTCGGTACGGACCCGAACGTTACAGTCCGGGTTCGCTCAACACTAGTTAAGACGGCTCTCATAGGGAAGCATTTAATTTGACATGTCATCTGACTTGGGGGTCTCACAAGTCGCATCCCATGTCGCACCAGTGTGAACCGGGCTTAAGGAGAATTCAGGAGGGATCAGTAGATGCTGAAAGCAGATCCAGACCTATGTCCGATAACTCACCAGGTCCAGCAAACTTCTGATAATACAGGAGACATGCTGGTAGGTTAATTGGATCCTGTCTAAATTGGCCCTAGTATGTGTATGTATGTGAGTTAGGGACCTTAGATTGTAAGCTCCTTGAGGGTAGGGACTGATATTAATGTACAATATATATGTAAAGCACTGCGTAAATTGACTGCACTATATAAGTACTTAAAATAAATAAAATTATAAAATAAATAGGAGAGGGTCAGGGGTTTCTTTGAGCCCCCTCCATGTGATCACTCACTAACCACTACTGTTTCACAAGGGACATTTATCAAACAAATTGGCAACACAATTAGACACAAATCAAGCCTCTCAGTTAGAAATCATTTTTTTTTTTCTGTGCATTTGTGACCCCTGCTCCCGGACTCCTGGGTATAAATCTGAGGCAAAGGTCTGAGAGAGAATTAGGTCTGATACAGACGGGCAGAGGAGAGCAGCTAGACTACAGCACTCAGATGTGGCTATCTCTGCATAAGGGTTTCCAACTGTCAGTAAATTCAGGGACAGTTTGTGAAATCTGTGATTTTTACATCTGTCCATGAATGTCCATTATGGACATGCATTCACTGGCAGATGTAAAAATCCATGGATTTTACAAACTGTTTGTGAATTTAGTGACAGTTGTTGTCAACCCTGCTCTGCATCTGGATGCAGCAACACTCTGTGCTATGGCCCATACAAGCTGAACAATTAGGTGCATCTAGTTTATGGTTCCAGAATCGGCGGTCTAGAACACAAACTGCTTCCAGAGTCGGTCAGTGCCCTTAATCGCATGTAACCACTAGGGTGAGCAGTTACATGCTGGGCTTTTAGAGAATAGGCACAGGAACTCCCCCTTTCCGAGTCACTCCTTTTCTCTGGCCCTACCCACCTCCAGGCACCATTCCTTGGTTCCACCCCCTGCCCACCTCCCATTACTGCCCTTTTAGAAATCACAGAACCAAGTATCATTTTGTGGTGTTAGGTAATTTGTATGGAATTTGGTAATGATAACAAGAAAAGCAGTACAATGGTTCCCCTTCAGCCAGTAATAATAGATCCCCCCCCCCAGCAACAATTGATCCCCCTAACAGCAATGGACCATTAGCAACAAAATGTCCCCCCTAGCAATAATCTCGGGGACTCCCGGGGCAGTAACAACAGATATTCCCACAGCCAGCATCAATAGACTCTCCTTCAGCCAACAACAATAAACTGCTCAATCAACAGTAGATCTCTCCCAGAAACAACTGACCCCCCAACAATATAAGAGCCACCCCCAGCAACATTAGGTCCTCCACCAGCAACAATCAGTGGTGGCTGGTGCTCAATATTTTGGGGGGGCCCCAACAAACCTCCCCCTCCCCACTCACACAAACTCTGCCCCACCTGCGAGAGATGGACGGGAAGGAGGCTTTACCTTAGGGGATGACGAAGATCGAGGACGAGGGGTAGGGCTGCTGCTCCTTGCTCCAGCCAAAGGAAGTACCGTGGCTTCTCCTCCCAGCCGAACAGACGTTGCTTCTCCTCCCGGTTGAACAGGAAGTGGGTCCTAAGACCCGATTGGCCGGGAGTCCTGAGACTCCCAGGCCAATCGAGTCTCGGGTCCTGCTTCCTGATTGGCCAGTAGGAGAATCAGGGAGACAATAGCGAATATTAATTTGCTATTGTCAATTAACTAGGTGGGCTTTGGGCGCAGTGCTCTGCTCCCCAAGCCCACACTTTTTTGAAGCCAATTAGAATCTTGTGCTTCCAAAAAAAAAAGAAACCCCATTGGAACCCATGGATTGGGGGGGGGGGGCGAAGCCCCTTATGGACGGGCCGCCACTGGCAACAATACTGCAGACCTGCTCAGCAACAATAGACTACCCCCCTGCAAAAATAGATCCTCTTTAGCTAGAATAGATCCCCCAGCAGCGAGCATCGATAGACCCTGCAGCACACCACATTTCCCCTTGCCATTACATACAATCATTCCTGGGGGTGCTGGATCTGCGTTCCCCCATGTTCCCACTGAAAAAAAGCCCTGGTCACATGCAAACTGCGGCTTACTTTGTACAATGTGCAGACCTAGCCACTTCTTGCTGGAACTGTTTGCTTAAAGTGTGCGTGGAGGTTGTTTTTGCATCTGCAAGAATCGGAGATTCTCACAGACAACTGCCCATGTTAACCACTTCCTTACCCGGCACTTAAACCCCCCTCCTGCCCAGACCAATTTTTGGCTTTCAGTGCTGTCGCATTTTGAATGACAATTGCGCGGTCGTGCGACGTTGTACCCAAATAAAATTTGCGTCCTTTTTTTCCCACAAATAGAGCTTTCTTTTGGTGGTATTTGATCCCCTCTGCGCCATTTCTGATCGCCGCTATAAACAAAAAATGAGCGACAATTTTGCAAAAAACAAACAATATTTTTTACTTTTTGCTAAAGTACAAATCCATTAAAAAAATTATTCATCAGTTTTGGCCGATATATATTCTTCTACATATTTTTGGTAAAAAAAAAAATCGCAATCGGCGTATATTGATTGGTTTGCGCAAAAGTTATCGCGTCTACAAACTGGGAATTGATTTATGGCGTTTTTATTATTTTTTTTTTTTTTACTAGTAATGGCGGCGATCTGCGATTTTTATTGGGACTGCGATATCGGGGCGGAAATGTCGGACATTTTTTACACATTTTTGGGACCAATGACATTTATACAGCGATCAGAAATTTAAATGTCCACTGATTACTGTATAAATGTCATTGGCAGTGAAGGGGTTAACCAGCAGGGGGCAGTGAAGGGGTTAATAAATGTTCCCTGGGTGTGTTCTAACTGTGGGGGGGCAGGGCTGGCCGGGACATGACAGATCTCACTGATCCCAGTGACAGGGATCAGTAGATCTGTCCTGTCCCCTGTCACAGAACGGGGAACCGCCGTGTTTACAACGGCGGTTCCCCGTTCTGAGGCTCCTGAAGGTGATCGGCGGGTCCGGGCGGACATCGAGTCCGCCCGACCCGCGGGCACGCTCGCGCAGCGTGCGGCGCGCACGCGCGCGCGCCGCCGCTGCCGCCAGGGGGCGCGCGGGAGCATGCGCAGTGGAG
Source organism: Glandirana rugosa (assembly GCA_018402905.1). Lineage (NCBI taxonomy): Eukaryota > Metazoa > Chordata > Amphibia > Anura > Ranidae > Glandirana > Glandirana rugosa. The sequence continues at coordinate 469,929 of BLSH010213158.1, read as the reverse complement.
GACGTCCATGGACGTCCTCCGGGCATTTCAGATCCGCGCTGGAGCCGTACTTTGGCTATAGCGCGGATCTGAAGTGGTTAATGAATCCTTAGTACTGAAGATGAGACAAAGTTGATTTAAGGCAAATAGGCTATGCACTTTGCAAGTGGCCCAGAGCTTCAAAAATAAGGTAAAGCTTCACTTTGCAAATACCCAATCACATCAAGAGAAAATGAAAAAAAAAATCAGCATTTTTGCTTGCACGTGATTGGATGAAGTCAGCATAGCTTCTGCTCATTTACTAAGATATAAAACAACTGCTCTTGCAGAGTGCACAGTCTGTTTGCCTTTAGTTAATTGACCCCAGCATTTCACTTTAAAAAGTTGCACAATTAAGGTGACAATCAAAATGAATATCCTTAAACCTGTCTTTACTGCTGCTTTTTTTCCATCATCCTGCTTCAAGACACAGTTGATAAATATTCCTTAAACAAAGCGATTCGTAGGGCTAGGGCAAGGGCAGCAGTAAAACACCTCGTACTCCTCTATCTCCGTCTGTTGTCCTCCTCTTCCTCCTATTTCCTCGGCTAGGAAGGGTTTACTTTACTTCTTTTTAATGGTTGCCAGAAATGTAATCACTAGTCACTGGAGATCAGTGGGTGCCCCCATGATTGCAGAGCTGCTTACCAAACCCACTCAATGTATACAATGTTTGGAAGAGCTGTTGGCACAACACCATGACATATATTCTACATACGGTATATGGTCACCTATGGTATTTAGATATTCTTTTTGGACTCCCCTGGGTTGCAAACTATTTTCTCCTGACTTTGGAATTGAGTTGTGTCATTCGAGCAGTAGGCTTTTCCACCAATACACCCCCCCCCCCTTTTTTTTTCTCTTCACTTTTTTTCTTTTCTTCATTGGGTCCCAGGCAGGAGAGCCATACACTGAGTACTTTTGTTGTCATGTAAATTCAGGACATGTTCCTATTGTCACATATGTACACAAAGCAAATTCGCTATCTCTGTCTACTGTACTGGGAATGTTATCTGGAATTCATTTGGTTATACCCTTTCCTAGTCTGTATTTAATGCTGGAAAAGAATAAAGCTTTATTCTTTAACCACTTCAGCCCCGCAAGGATTTCCCCCCTTCCTGACCAGAGCATTTTTTGCGATTCGGCACTGCGTCGCTTTAACTGACAATTGCGCGGTCGTGCGACGTTGTACCCAAAATTGACGCCCTTTTTTCCCACAAATAGAGCTTTCTTTTGGTGGTATTTGATCACCTCTGTGTCACTTCTGATCACTGCTATAAACAAACAAAGAGCGTCAATTTTGAAAAAAAAAACAATATTTTTAACTTTATGCTATAATACACGTCCAAAAAAAAAAGTATTCATCAGTTTAGGCCGATATATATTTTTCTACCTATTAGTGGTAAAAAAAATCGCAATCAGCGTTTATTGATTGGTTTGTACAAAAGGTGCCGCGTTTACAAATCATGAGAATTAATTTATGGTGTTTTTACTATTTTTTTTTTTTACTAGTAATGGCAGCAATCTGCGATTTTTAGCGGGACTGCGATATTGTGGCGGACATGTCAGACATTTTTGACACTTTTTTGGGACCAATGACATTTATACAGCGATCAGAAATTTAAATATCCACTTATTACTGTATAAATGTCATTGGCAGTAAAGAGGTTAACCGGCAGGGGGCAATCAAGGGGTTAACTGTGTTCCCTGGGTGTGTTCTAACTGTGTGGGGGGCTGGGCTGCCAGGGACATAAGAGATCTAACTGATCTCGCATACACGGATCAGTAGATCTGCCCCCCCACAGAATGGAGAACCGCCGTGTTTACATCGTCGGTTCCCCGTTCTGGCTCTCTTACAGACGATCGCAGGTCGCCGACGGATATCAAGTCCGCCCGGCCAGTGGACACGCTTACGGAGCATGCAGCGGGCGTGAGTGCGTGCTCCCACCCGCAACTGCGCCTGTGCGAGCCGCCATATAGGTACGGTGGTTCGTGCAAGAGAGCCACACTGCCGCAGGAGCCGGTCGGGTAGCGGTTAAAGAAAAACGCAACTGGATTGCATAAAATTGCGCATAAACACATCAGAAGGTGTGTAAAACTTTCATTATAATGCATGTATGTAACATTTGTTAGAAAGGTTTGTAGATTCTCTGGTCTTGTAATGACGAGTTAAAATTTTCATTTTATATGCATTTTCAGTAAGTTCAGTGCTCATGAAAGAGAGATCTGTAGGGAAATAGAGCTAAAGGTTCGATTCCCAATAGGGTCTTTTGATTAGTAGAGCCCATGGGAACTCGAAGTACGTGGAGTATTTTTAGCCACAGGTGACATTTTCATCCACACAATCAGTGAGAACGCCAGAGCGTCTTCTGATCACCGGAGAGGAAATACAATGTGACACTTTCAGCTCGCTAGTATCACTAATATCCCTTTTAGTGTGATGACAGCCTTGCCGTGCCTTGTGCAGTTAAGTAGGTTGATGGCAGAGTTGAGGACTTTGTCCTAAGCTTATCTTCATTTCCAGATCAACAAACACACCGCTATAGCCAACTGGCTTTATAACTTATTTGTAGTAGGATACGTTTTGGAGACATGTCTAAGAAAACAGAGGTTCTGTAACATTAGGGGTTTTCAGAAAAAAAAACGCATCATAAATCTACTCTTACTACAATCTAGTCTGGGCAACCGAAGCTTTATTTAAAACTGTCAAAATGTACATAATTTTACCAGGCTCATGCAGGCTTGGCACCTCCTTGGAGAACCGTTTGAGAAGTATCACCAGCCACATGATATTTATATGTTTTCACAATTATTTCAGATCCCAGTACTCCAGGGATTTTTAGTGCAGCAGTCCCTATATTTTAGATGCTGAGCGTAACCTTCAATAATAAATATATGTTTTCCCCATGTTTACATATGTTTTTGCTAAATGTTATTCCTATTGCAAACTTCTCTAAGGACTTGCTGTTACGTGCGGCAGCCCTTGCCACCCCTCTGAAAAGCGATGGTGCTTCGACAGGCAGTGGGGAAGCCTTATGTCACCTCTTACACCCATTTTAACCCTAAAAATGCTGACTCACCCCATCCCCCTCCTCCCTTGCCTAAGTCCTTAGAGAGGATATAATATGAATGGACTACTCCTCCACTTCTGCTGGTGATATGATGAACAGTAAGGGGAAATCTTTCCAATATACCTGGCAATAAATTTACGATTCCTTCCCTCAGCCTATCCAGACCAAAAAAAAAAAAAACAGTTGGTTTGGTATTTCCTAATAACCTAAGTGGAACTAAAGCCTGCTTCACTTGCCTCACCATCAGCAATGCAACGCCTGCTATCTCCCTCACTCCCTTTGACACCTTGTCTTCAGCCATTGAGTTGGTCAGCCTGGGATGACGTAATTCTCATGCATGCACATGGGAGTTAAATCATTCCGGAAATCAAGGCAATGCTGAGAGTATACACTGAGCTGTGCGTGGATTGCTCTACCAAAGAAAGTCGCTGGCAGGCATTTCGTGGTGAAGATATATACAGGGGTTGATTTACTAAAGGCAGATAAAGTGAACATCCCCTCTTTGCATATGGCTAAAAAGAATATTGGTGTCAGTAAGAACTTATCTGAGAGGCAAAAACTGTTCCTTGCTCAAGGAACCCCGAGCAACCTCTGGAGGAACCCTGGTTGAGAAAGGCTTCTGTAGACTGGTATCTCTTAACCTTTTTTTCAGTCAAGATCATCCTTTAAAACAGTTTTACGTAACACAGCAACATGCACACACGTAGGACACCCAACATTAGAGGTGATATATCCTTCCAAAGTAAACACACCTTTGCACACTGGTACTGACTAGTATTCCAAAATTTCTCTTCTCCCTCAGTATCTCTCCCTTACTCAGCTAATGTGACCCCAGTGCTGATGGAGAAGGGCAGGGGAGGAGCAAAAGAATGCTGTGCACACATCCAATGTCTTCCTTATTGATGACATCATCGCTTCTTGGCCTTCTGGCTAAGATAAAGTGTAGTATCTGTTCTTATCAGTCTTTTAATGCCGGTGCCTCTTGTTGAGTGGGGGCTCCGGCGAGTATCCCTTCTTAGGTAAGGAATGTGAGAACGGTGGGAGGGCAAGGCTCTCCCTAAGCTTTCTAAGTTCTGATGCCTTTCTGGTATGAATGAGGCTGCACTGGTCTGGTCAAGGGCCGGGCTGTAAAAGAAGCCTTCGGTGTATGTGCCCCTGGGGTGGAAGTCCAGGGGTGCCGTAATTCTCACAGTGGGGGAGCTCACCTTGAGTTCTTGGCACCACTGCATCCTGTACACGTTTTTTTTCGCACCTGCCTCTAGGGCATTTAGCTAGGAGCAGAGGGATTTTTTATGGGGCCTGCCATGGTATTTCATTATGGCACAAAGCATGAACTTTTTCACCTCCCGATTAGTATTGTGTAGGTCCTCGGGGGGAGGGCAGGTGGCCTTTTGATCAGGATCTCCCCCTCCCATGGGGTCTCCCTTTTGGGGAGCCCCCCTTAGTACTTGGGATTGGTCTGTTTCAGTAGCCCTCCTGAAGAAAGGGGTCCATCTGGTTTTGGCCAGGTGGACCACTGATTACCCCAGTCCCTCTCAGGAGGACCATGTATACACCCTTTTTTGTGTTCTCACTTTTTGTATGCACACTTTTTTGCAATGGGTGTTACGTTTTAGTGTGTTTCACTATGTCGCGGGACTAGAAAAAAAAAATGTATGACATCATTGGCCGTTAGAAGATTGTAATGGTACACAATGAAAGCCTGTGGCTTTGCTTAACCAAAAAGCAGGTTTCATTCACCTGCTGGCTTGTATACAGTTTTTGGGCAATTTTTAGGCATTTTGCCAAGGCACACCTAAAGAAGCTTGAAGGCACCCCAGGGTGCCTGGTCACCCTGATTGAAAATGGCTGGTATAGAATGCACCACACTCCTGACACACCAGTGGTGGCCAGTAATATACAGGTGCATCTCATAAAATCATAATATCATCAAAAAGTTCATTTATTTTAGTAATTCAATTCAAAAACTGAAACTCATATATTTTATATAGATGCGTTACACACAGAGTGATATATTTCAATCATTTCTTTATTTTAATGTTGATGATTATGGCTTACAGCTAGTGAAAACCCAAATTTCAATATCTCAGAAAATTAGAATATTACAGAAGACCAATAAAAAAAGGATTCTTAATACAGAAATGTTGGCCTAAAGGAAAAGTATGCACTACTTGGCCGGGGCTCCTTTTGCATGAATTACTGCATCAATGCGGCGTGGCATGGAAGCAATCAGCCTGTGGCACTACTAAGGTGTTATGGAAGCCCAGGTTGGTTTAATAGTGGCCTTCAGCTCGTCTGCATTGTTGGGTCTGGTGTCTCTCATCTTCCTCTTGACAATCCTCCACAGATTCTCTATGGGGTTTAGGTCAGGGGAGTTTGCTGGCCAATCAAGCACAGTGATACCATGATCATTAAACCAGATACTGGTACTTTTGGCAGTGTGGGCAGGTGCCAAGTCCTGCTGGAAAATTAAATCAGCATCTCCATAAAACTAATCAGCAGAGGGAAGCATGAAGTGCTCTAGAATGTCCTGGTAGAGGGCTGAGCAGACTTTGGACCAACACCACAGTGGACCAATACCACCAGATGACATGGCTCCCCAAATCATCACTGATTGTGCAAACTTCACACTGGACCTCATCCTACTTGGATTCTATGCCTCTCCATTCTTCCTTCAGACTCTGGGACCTTGATTTCCAAATGAAATGCAAAATTTTGTCATCTGCTGGTGTTGGTCCACGGTGTTTTATCAATCCCAAAGTCAGCGCAGCCCTCTTCTGTCCTCTGCGCACAATTGGCAATCTCTCTGCAACACTGTAGGAGTTCAGACTCCATGCAGCAACATACACAGCAACAGTGTCTGCCTCTGCTGCTCTCTCCCTGGCTCTCCATGTGTATCTCCTTGAGCAGTAGCCCGGGCTTCCTCTCTGTCTGCACGTTGCTTCTCCTTTAGCACTCCCCAGCTTTTGGAATTTGTAGTCCCACAGAGTTTCTCTCAGTTCCTGCCTGCCTACCCCAGAGACTCCAGCTACCAGCAGCCCCTGTCCCCCAGGTTCAAAGGGTGGGCTTTTCAGCGGCCCTGCAGCCAACTGCTTTTCTCTCTTATCCCTGTTGGGTGGTGGGTGTGCTTTCCAATGCCCTCCCCGCAGCAACTGACAACATCCTTTCTCCCTCCTCTCCCTGCAGCTGCAGCAATGTGGGCAGCTATCAGTGCCTCAGCCATGTGACTGGTAAACATGCTAAGGCACTGCTGGTAGGGTTTCACATATGTGGCCAATTCCTGCTTAATCGACAAAATTTGAAGCTGTAGTTGGTGCTGTCAGCACTATCCTAGTCAACAAAAGTGTTTGCAATTGACGTTTGTAGAAAGAGCTGGGTGGAACATTATTGGCTGAACAATGACTGTATCCAATCAGATTCAGCTTTTGTTTGAAATTCTGTAGCCTCAGGACCCAATGGCTGTAGAATACCATAGCTGGCGGGGAGATTCCTTCATCCAGGCTAAACTGTTTAGTCCCATTGTACACTTCAAAAATGAAGTGCACTTTAACCAGAACATATGCTTTTATTTAAATTACTATTTACGTTTCTTTAGGACTATATAGCATATTTTCTTTATACGTAGGGATGCAATGAATGTGTCCATCTCTTAGTACCTTCATAATGCATTAGACGTCAAAGCTTTATGACTGAAGGTCAAGTGGCACCAATTTCCAAGGATTATCCAGTGTAAACATCTAATTATGTGAAATACAACACAAGAAGCTGTATGGCTTAGACTGTAAATCCAATATAGGGTGCTGCATTGAGTGGTGTCATTTTATCATATAATGCTATTTACCTAATGGCTCAGGCTGTAAGATACTGATAAATATAGTACATGGAGCTGTTAGCTTCAAAACAAAGGCTGTAAATCCACTAGAGAATGCTGAGCAATTTAAAATCAGTCCGCATAGATGTAGAGGTCATGGCTTAGACCAGCCATTATTAACTTCCTCCTAAAGGTGGATAGGGGTTCCTTGAGCTGTGGCTGATTGACCATCCATCTGCCTCCACAGTTCCAGGGCCAACGCTACTTAGCAGAGCCAGCTACATAAACCCAGTGACCTTTTTTACTGTCCTTAAAGCCGGGCATAGATTGAGCGATTTTTCTCTCCTGCAACCAGGTGTTGTAGGGAAAAGAAAAGAAATTGCTTGATTCCCCATGTGATGATGGGGGAATCCCTCCTGAGGAGCCAGTTGTGTTCACGGTGATTACTGCTAACGGGTATAATAGTTGCTAGCAATAATGGCATGTAAAATCCAACAGGCTGGTTGTACCCAGGTTTATCGATCAACTTGGGTACATTCAGCCTGCCCATACGTGGTTCAAATCTAAGCTGGTCCCTAATGAGCCAGCCAAGAGTCAAACCATCTATGGCCAGCTTAAGAGAGGCATTCTGACCACCAGTTTTATTGGGCTGGGGAAAGGGTGTGCATTCTTTTCACTGGCCAAAACTGTAAGGGCCATTTTTCCCAGTGACCCCAACAAATTGGTTTCAGCAGGGGGTCCCTGAGACCTGAATATTATTTTAAGTGTTCCTCTGGGACAAAGGGGTTGAGAGAAGCTGGCTTATATCCTTAGTGTTAAAACTGTAGACCTTTGATTCCTGTTGTGAAGTCCTATGGGCCCCTGCAGACCACAACCTATGTTTTGGTGCTTACTCAAGCAAGTGAAAAAACGCATATTCTTTAAACTAGGTGGTTTGGTTGATTTCTTTCACACAATCGTACTTGTCTTTTTATGGTTGGTTTCTTTTTAGATCTTTTAAAATTGAACTTGCTGAAAGAAATAATAAATGTGGCACAAGAAAATGTTAAGGGGGACGTTGGGAGCACAAGTGTGGAAGCATAGATTTGTAAATGAGCTATAATAGCAATGATCTCTAGTAGTTTGATGTAATGGGGTTGATTTACTAAAGACTAATAAACTATTCACTTTGCATGGGAAATTTTACTTTGCAGGGTCATTTTCTCCAGTGCTAAGTGAATAAAGTGAAGCTCTGCTGACTTACATTATCCAATCATGTGCAGGATTTTTTTTATCATTATTTTTTTTATTTTCCTTTTACATGATTGGGTATTTTCTAAAAAGTGAAACTTCACCACATTCGCTAAGCTCCAGGTAAACTTACCTTCCCGTGCAAAGTGAACAGCCTATTTGCCTTTAGTAAGTCAACGCCAATGTGTCTCCATTGTGTGACTATCTTCTGAAGCAATTCCCCAGTCTCCAGCAACTCCTATATCATGTTGGCAGTCTCTGACCATCTCTTGTTGTGTGTTAGCACTCTCCGACCATCTCCTCTTGCATGTCTGCAGTCTCTGACAGCTATCTATTATTGCAGTCTCTGAATATTATTCGCAGCCTTTTGATGATATCAAGGGGGCACACTTGAGGTCCCCTATATCAAGTAGGTTGACCATCATTGCCTTAGACCAGAGGTCTCCAAACTATGGCCCTCCAGTTGTTCAGGAACTACAATTCCCATCATGCCTAGTCATGTCTGTGAATGTCTGAGTTTTACAATGCCTCATGGGACGTGTAGTTCCGCAAATGCTGGAGGGCCGTAGTTTAGAGATCCTTTCCTTAGACTGTAAAACCAATAGAGAGGGAAGTGCTGTGAAAAGTAAATCATGGGGCTATAGAACTCCTAGTATACAATATGAAGTCTGTATAGGTAACTGTACTAAAAAATGTAAATTCAGCCCATTTAAAATGTCTGGTTCATGGCTGAGGCTATAAAACCAATAGTGCAGTACTGTGATATGGAAATTCAACACATCAGGCTTGAGAGCTCAGATGATGAAGCCTGTTGAGTTCACTATACCTTGAAATTATATATCCTGAATCTTAAAATGTTTGCGTCATGACTCTAAATCCAATACAGGCCACAGTGACGTGACATATAAATCAGACATCTGTTGAAATAACACACATCAGAAAACAGAAATCCCATGTCTATGGGAATCTTCAAAGGAAAGACAGTTTTCATTATTAATTTTTAATGGAAATTGTCTCTGTGCAGATTTTGGATTCAGTTTTCTTCTGATCCGTAGTCAGACGCGTTATCCATTGTGCCACTGGCCCCTCTAATTGGATTCAATTTTCATATTTTTACATGCATACTTTGCAGTGTTATCATGTTATATGTGTATCTCTGTAGCTTTGGAGACCGAAGAGGCTTAAAGCAATAGAACAATAGAAGGGACTTTTTTTTGAGTTAAAAATATATACTTGAATAGAATTCTCTTTTTTAACGAGAGATTAGTGTTGCTTAAAGAATTGTGTATTTATATTAAAGGGATGCTAAACACATTGCAACTACTTCATATCTATGATTCTAATTTACGGTTTATAATCGCCAAATCTACTACCGGTGTTCCATATATATATATAATTTTTTTTTTTTTTTTCGTTTTTCAATTTGTGTCAGCAGCAGTCCCCAATTGTACACAGTTTATAGTGAACCAAACACCACATATCTATTTATTGTTATTGTTGTTGTTTCCTGCCCCCTATTTTTCAATTGTCAGCCACAGTTTGTCTTGTCACGCTGGTGTTCCCCTTTTTTATTAATGTATATATATATATATATATATATATATATATTTCGTTTTTCAATTCGTGTCAGCTTCAGTCCCCAATTGTACACAATTTATAGTGCACCAAACACCACATTTCATTAATTAAAGTTCATCCAATCCCCCATTTCCTATTATCTTATAAACTTGTGTAATAAGCTCCCCCATCATGTCTGGGAGGCCAACAAGGAGAGGCAGACGTTCCCATGCCACTATAAGGGGGCCAGTGTGACACCTGTGACATAATTTTTATCAGTAGGGTCCTTTCCTGGAATTGCCAAGGATAACTGTGAAGGATTATGGTGTGAAGGCACCACCAACACCCAAGGCCCAATTCTTCGGTACCTGTTACTTCAATCCAAAGTCTGCAAAAGAGACACCAGTCTTTATCTAAAAAAATGTTAATCTTGGCCTGTGTGTACCATAATTTGGCTTCTTCATATCAGGCTTGCTCATTGTGGTGCAAAACTTTGTTATTTCCATCCAAAGTCTGTCAAAGAGACACCAGAATTTATCCAAAAAAATCTCCAATCTTGTTCTGAGTGTACTACATTGTGGCCTCATCATACAGACTGGCACCCCAAGCCGTTGTTTACTAAATAAAGAAAGCTTACAGGGAAAATCAATTTACATGTATTTTTTCCTTTATATATGCCAGTTTTGCTGCAGCAGGTTCTATACACAATACAGATGGGCCACTTTACAGGCAGACTAAGGGGACCCCCCAAACACTATATTTAAAGGAATTTTTCATTTTTATGGTTTCAGTTTAAGCATCATTAAAATCACGTCTCCTTTAACCACTTGCCGACCGTGTAACGTAGTTACACGTCGGCAAGTGGCACCCATTGTTGTGGGAGGACGTTATATAACGTCCTCCCACAATCGCGCTCCCGCGCGCCCCCTGGGGCGCGCACCTGGGAGCATCCGTGACCGCCGGGTCTAGGAGACCCGGCGCATCACGGATCCCGGTAAATGGCCGCTTGGAGCGGCCGTTTACCATGTGATCGCTCCGTCAAATGACGGAGCATCACATGTAAACAAGCCGGCGGAAGTGCCGGCTTGTCTCCCCCCTCTCCGCACCGATCGGTGCAGTGTGACAGGGGAGGGGGGAGAGGGGGGAGAGAGGAGATGCAGCGGTGCTGTGGGCAGGATCTGAAGTGCCCACAGCACCGCTATGTGACAGGCAGGGACCCCCTGATCACCCATACACACTCATACATGCCCACCCATCTGTCACACATACATACATGCCCACCCATCTGTC